>ML807634.1:46365-88074 GCA_009831015.1 Picea engelmannii
CAGTTGGTGTGGTAGATTCGTATTTTTCAGTTGTAGATGTTCCTGCTCCTACAGATGGTGGATTAGTTTTGGGGGGGTTTTGTTTTAAAAATCTTCCTTTATCATCCCTAAGTTTAGACATAAAGAAACATAATTTAAAATCAATTCTATGCTATGGTTTTATTTTTATTTTTATTTTTTATGAATATATATGTTTTTTTATCTCTAAATATGCCTCCCTGGAAACGATGCCAAAATGTTAGGCTCCAACCTACTGATGTAAATTAGAGTATAAATGATTGTCAATCCAGAGTTTGTAAGACTTAGAGGCACGTCCAAAGTATATGGATTTAGAGATAGTTTTTATCTTTAATGGAGATAAAATGAAAACCTATTCTAAGGCTGAATATGAAAGAGATGCTAAGCTTCTATTCAGAAGTCATATTCATAGATCTCATAATAGTAATCAACACTTTTTCTTCTAAAGAGTAAAAACAGTAAGCATTCAAGAGATGTTCGAACTAGTTCTAAGACCTATCAAATGTTAGAAGAAAAAAACTCTTATTCAAGAGATGAATTCATTGTCTTCTTTCATTCATTCATTAAAAACTATCATCAAATAAAATCAAAGTACTGAAAGCATAAATAACTCAAAAAGCGTTCATGACTATCTTAATGTTTGATGGCAAACTACACATTGAATTCTTATTCAAGAAATCATTCACAATATGAGTAAGGCTTGAAAACATTAAGCATGTGACTTATCTATGAAATTCATCTAACTACAGCAAGATAAAACTCATCTACAACAATATCTGATCTAAAACATATACTTGAAAAAGAACACAAAGAAAGAGTGTACTAGTTTGGCAAAGGGGGCCCTCCAATGCTTCACTGGTACACTTGAGTTGACTCAGCTAAGAAAGAGCTCCAGCAGCATTCAAATCATCATATCATAAGAATTCACAGGAACAAAACACAGAGCTGATCTTCAAGAGTGCAAATTCCAAAGTTTCTTCATTCACATCAAGATTGTCTTACTAGTCTAGGCTTAAGAGTATTTATACAAGAGTCTCAAAACTAAAAATGCTAATAAGTCTCCTAAATATCATGATCAGATCCATAATATCCTAGGAGGTTTGAATTCCTCCTTCACATCCAAAATATATGGTCAAATCCCACGAAAATCCAAAACTGTCCAAGATTTAAGGCTGAAACAAGGTATTTTCTGCTGAAGTGGCCCTGTTTGACCAACGTTGACCGGACATCTGGAAGGCTCAGATTTCGAATCTGATAGCTCATTATCCATCCTTGTACATCAGGGAACATGAATCAAGTCTTATATTTTTCCCAAGTGTATACAAACCACAGAGCTTTTATGGGATTTGGTCAAATCCTGTAATTTCTGATAAATTTTCAATTTTAATACTAATATTTAGAAAACTCAATTCTTAAGCTAGAGAATGACAAATATACCTTGCATAGGATATTTCATGGAAAATATGGAATGAAATGAAGGCAAAATGGATAGATATAGAGGCAAAAGTGTGGTTTATAGAGCAAAATTGAGGCATAAAAATGTACTCAACAGAGGTGTTGTTGCATGTGTTGGTTATTCCATTCTTTTAAAACATTTACATGTGAAAGAGAATAGCTTAAAATATTTTTATTGTTGTCTTCCTTTGTATGGACAATAAAATAAAAATTTACCCGTGCTCATCATTTTGCTAATGTATTTTGAATGCAGGTAAAGAAACGATGGAAGCCAAACAACACTATGTATTGGCACTCCTATTTTTATTTGGACAACATCAAAAGATGTTCGATTTCATGGTGCTTGAATTGATGATTTTAGATCATCTAGGAATCAAACAATAAAGAACGCAATTAGAAAATGAAAAAAAAAATTAGGTAATATATAAAAATAAAATAAAAACCATAAAAAAATAAAAATAAAAATAAAAATAAAATAAAATAATAATTTTGCAAATGGAGTATGAAAACCTCTTGAAAACAATATTAATATCATGCTTTCATTTATTACGCTAAATTGGTTTTTGAAGTCACTCAAAACAGGAATCGGCGAAGAAAATCACGCGTCACGACAGCAGGTAAAAACACATTTTCTTTTATTTCAAATTTGATTTTCTGAGCATGCACTTTTCCTACATTTTATGCTCTCACAATTTTGTTGCAATATTAGTGCTAACCTTTTACAGGTTCGAAGATGATTAAAATTTCCTACAAAAGTGATTTCAATAATCACAAAAACTTTTCAGAGAAACATATTTCATCAAAAGATTGAAGGAGTTAAGATTTTCTTTGCACATATAATACCATTTGTCGTCATAAGAATCCTTTCAAGAAAACCAAATTGCAATATGATATGTTTCCATACCTCCCTCCTTCTAATCTTATTAGTCATCCATTTTGAAGTCCACCTTTCATTTCCTTATCCATCATGACTTCACACATGCCTACCTTTCTAAGTCACATACATTTTCCCCTATTTTCAGTTCATATCTTTTCCTTGTAGATAAAACCATTCAGTTTCCTTTCGATGACTACATTATCCTGCTTTATTTTTCATAAACCCTATTTCTACCGAGATATTTTCATCTATATTCCTACCAATCATTTTGTACAACTTGTGTTGACTGATGTAGGATTCCTTAAGGCCCACCTTTCAACAAGTGTTACCCCATTGACCTGAACAACTTATCTGGGATAGACACTAGAGTCCTTATGAGTACCTTGAGGCTTGCATGCCTTAATGGCAAGTTATCTCACTGACAATCATGGGAATACATCAATGTCCCTTGATCGTTAGATCTTGCAAGTGGCTCGACATCAACTCATTCATTCGCACTTCGCAAGATGTACTTAGGTACCTTGGAACTCATTGACATCAATGCTGAGTTTTCCTCACATTGGTTATTGACATTCATCAATGGTCGATAATCCAATGAATTTTTTTCATGCTCGACATCGATACATTCATTCGCATGACTAGAATTGTACCATCAGGTTTAGCAACGGGTGAATACTACACACTTTTCCATGACTTCATCAACAGTTGCAACAGTATTTTTCCATTCATATGAGAGTACCACAATTCCACTTTTAGACTTCATCTTTCGATTCATACAACCAATAAGCAGTTCAGATTCCTTCACTTCACATTCCATGAGCAACAGTCACATTTTTCATGATCCAACAACAACTACATTCCTATTTCATAGTTCATCTACTTCTTAGGTAAGTGGAGGTATGTTGTTTTCTAAACTTTAATCATGCAATTCCTTACATGCTAGAATGAATGCATTGGAAAATTCCCTCACCATGTTTTGTTTTCTTTCTCCTTTTCGTGCACATAACACATCTTCAGTTGGGAGGGGCGGGGGGGCATATTCATTACCATTTGATTCCATTTTCCATATGTCATCTCACTTACCATTGATCAACATGTCTCTTCCAAACTATACTTTGTTGCACCTTGATTCCAGATACTGCTCTATTTTGGCATGATTCATAACATGAAGAAAAGGCTTTCTAATGTACATTGATGGTTCATCATTTCCAATGCATGTATGCTTTCATATTATGTATTGAGGAAAAAACACAAGTAATGTTGTTAACACAAGAACCAACATTTGTTATATTCATGGTTGTCACACAAGAACCAACCATAAGAAAAACGTTGCTACTCACACATTTCAAATCATGGAATGATTTCATTAAGAAGACAAAAGTACCACAGAATAACCATGCAAGGTTGCATGAGGACATGCAACCGGATCAATTGGGGGGCGATTTTCATCCTCTTTATTTAAAAAAAATCTAATCATGAAAAGCCAAAAATTGAGAAGAAAAGTTTTTATGCAAGGTTGCATAAGGAGATGCAACAAGTTCAGTTGGGAGGATGTTGAGTCTCAAAATTGTCTCATTTTCATCCTCTTTCCCTTCACCATTCTTCACATTTATCCATATTCTACCACTCCATAAACCATTCATTAATACGATTTTCATAATTAAATATGGGTTTAGCCTTATTATTTTCCAAATCATTTATTTTAGTATTAGAAGAGAATTTGTGATTAAATATTAGAAAATTGACATATTTTTCATATATATCTCAAAGATTTGTGTGAGCTTTGTAATGTCAGTATATTTGAAGCTTTCAACCAAGGAGTATTCAAAATTTTCTAGAGTGTTTTCTTCATCTTTTCACAATTTGAAGGAGATAATTCAAGCTAATTTCAAGGAGGAATATCATGAGAGAATTTGTGTAATTATAGAAAATTGGTTGAGAGAAAAGTGGAGAGGATTTGAAGGGATACTTGTATTTTGTAATTATAGAAAATTGGTTGAGAGAAAAGTGGAGAGGATAAGTATTTTGTAATTATAGAAAATTGGTTGAGAGAAAAGTGGAATTGTAATTATGAGTTGCTTATCTTCTTTTCAAAGCACTCATGTATAAATAAGAGGGTTCTCTCCTCATTTTAGGGGGAGGAGAGGAAGAGAGGAAGAGAGAAAGTGAAGAAGCACATAGTTAGTCTTTGCTCTTGAGATAATGAGTTAGTCATGGATTTCATCATGTTGTAATATAGTTATAGATCGATTTCTCCATAATAGATTTCTTATTTTGAGTTGTTAATATATATTTTATTTGAGCTCACATATGTTTGTCATTTGTTATTTGTTATTTATGTTATAGATGATCTTTCCTTTGTCTAAACTCATGCTTTCTCAATCAGGTTTAATTTATGTAATTTCATGATTTCGTTTATGTTATACAATTCAATTTCATGCTTTCTCAATCAGGTTCAATTTATGTAATTTCACGCTTTCATTTATGTCATGCAATTCGATTTGATGTTTTCTCAATTATGTGTAATTTATGCAATTTCATGCTTTTGTTTATTTTATGCAATTCAATTTTGGTCATGTGTTTACTTTTCATTAGATTAGGTTAGCTTTATTTCATCCTGCATATATTGTTCTTGCACCTTGTAAGATTACAAACTCCCCGAGTTGATAATTTATGTCAAATTCATTAGCATTTAAATAGCTCGACATAATCCTCCATAAATCCTTCTTTAATGTGTTTTAATAGGAGATCTCCTCGAGCCTTTTGTTTATTAATGACAATCCTTTCAAACTTGTATGGTAAGTTATTAACATTAAAATCATAGTAAATGTGCATTGGGAAGGGAACGAGGGTGGAAGGGATGGATGGGAGAAAAATATGATTTGATATTTTTGTGTACCCAGGAACTCGCAAACCTGTGAGTTCGCGACAGTATAAGGTGCGAAATTGGATAACTATAGAATGGCACAAGGATCATACAGAATCATCATAGGAGGAATGAGACTTGGAAGTTGAGGGAGTCTAGGGATCACAATGTAGATCGCGGAATTTTTTGGTGCAAGGTGTATATCACGGAACATGGGAGCATGAGAGTTCGATCTCGCCAACCCGAGAACCCACAATCGTAAAATTGGCTAAGTATGGAACAACATGGTGGTCGGTCAGACTCATGATGTGAAGTTATAGATGGAGATGAGAAACCGTAATTCCGCCAACCTAGGAACCCGCATCTGAAAAATGTGAATAAGTGTAGAACTAGAAAGGGATAGTAGAAGGGAAAAAAGAAAAAGGAAAAAACAAGTAAGTTTAGAAGAGGGAAAAGAAATGGAGAAAATAATTTGGGAAAATAGAAAAGGGGAGGGAAATTTTGGAAGTGGGAAATGACCTCAACAACAGGCTCCAACTGTGGGATGATAAACCCCTGTGGGTTGTCAAGAATCCAGAATCTCTAGTGACCAAGTGCTTCTTTCCATTGGGCTATGGAGTCAGATTAAGAATATACAAGCTAAAAATAAAATTATGTACAATGATAATGAAAAAGTTCTAGGAGAAGAAACCTTTCAAAATTTTCTCGTTGATAGGAAACATTAACCTTTTTCCTTTCATGTCTTGGAGGATATATGAGTTAAATCCCAATATATTTTCGACGAAATATGGTATGATCCAGAGTGCTTCGAAATTTGCATGCATGGATGGATTCTCCTTGGCTTTGTTCCAAAGCAATACCAGTTCTCCCTTATGAAATTTCTTCATAGTCGTGCTTTGATCAAAATATCTCTTGATGCTTTGTTGCCTCTCAGAATTTTGATTCAGGGCCTTGCTTCATTCCTCTTCCAACTTCAACAACTAATTGATTCTTTTCTAGGTAGGCAAAGTGTCTTTTGTATCCTCAATATTAACCATGGAGATCAATGCATTAATCTCGAGGCTAAACAACATTTTTTCCACTTTCCCATAAACCAATAGATACAGAGACATCCCAGTTCTATCCTTCAGGGTTGTCCTTCTTTCCCATAATAATTTTATCAGCTTCATATGTAAATTCCTCTAGTTGCTATCAACGGTTTTCTTCAATATCTGCACAAGTGTTTTGTTCGTGGATTCATCAAGGCCATTTCCTTGTGGATAATAATTCGATGGTTGACCCATGATAATCCCATATCATATACAAAACTCCTTGAAATTTGATCCAATGAGGATCAAACCATTGTCTGTGATAAATTTATCAGGGACACTAAACCTCGACAGAATGTTGTCCTTGAGGAATCTAATAAATTCTTCAGCATCAACCTTCTTTAGTGCCACTGCTTCTCGCTATTTCATGAAATAATTAGAAGCTTTCAGAATGTACATATTCCCCTTGCTATATTTCAGATTAATTGGCCCAACAACATCAAGTCCCCATTGGGAAAATGGTTGTTCCACCACATTCGGTTGCAAAGGCATCGCAACTTTCTTCTTTTTTCCTGAAAACTGCTGACATGACAAACATCTCTTTATTGCGGCATATGAATCCATGAAGATTGACGACCAATCAAATCCCTCTCTGATTATTTTGTGGGAAGTTGCAGTAGGTGTAAAGTGTCCACTATATATTCCCTCATGGAATTCTTTGATCAATCCTTGAGATTGATTCTCATCGATGCATCTCAACAATATGCCATCAAAATTTCTTCTAAAAAGTATGTCAACAATCAACATGTATTGGTTTGCCTTCATCTTGAGTGTCCTTCACTCCTTGGGATTCATTGTAATAGAGAATTTCCCAGACCTTAAATATAATATGATATCTCGGTACCATTTTGAAGCAACTAATGGTTCTCCGGATGATATTGAAATAATCCCATCGACTGAGTCCCCATTTGCAATAAGCTTGCATAAACCTTGTCCTTTTATTTCCTTCAAAGGTTTAATATCGATATCATACTCTTGAATTTTCACTAACCAGTTATCCAATTTCCCTTCTCTCAAATGTTGATTTAGAATCATCTTGACTGGTGATGAGGGAACATAATCTATAACATGGGAGTTTAATATATACGCCCGAAAGTGAACCACAAATTTTACAAGAGACAAATCCTATTTCTCGAGTTATGAATACCTCAACTCATAGTTGTGAAGGGTTTTTCTCATAAAACTTATCAGGAGTTCTTCTCCATTGCTATTTTTCTGAGTGAGGACGGACGCAACGACTGCCTCTGTAGCAAATGAATAGATAAGAAAATATCTCTGAAATTTTGGATTAATGAGGAAGGGAGCGGTGGTGATTTCCCCTTTGATAATGTTGAAGGATTCCTGAGTATATTTTTTCCACTCGAATCATTGCTCCTTTTTTAGCAACAAATTGATAGGTTTTACGATGCTTGCATAATCAGGGACAAATCTTCGAACAAAATTGACTTTCCCAAATAGTGACTAGAATCCCTTTTTATACATTGAGGGGTTGAGTTCATTAATTTCTTTAACTCTTTCTGGATATATGTAAATCCCTTCCTTGCATACAATGTGTCCCAATATATTTCCTTGAGTCATAGTGAACAAGCATTTCTTTTGGTTCAAAGAAACGTCGTATAATCTACATCTCTCAAAAACATTTCTTAAATGATGGATGCGATCCTCCCTTTTGTTTGAATACATTTTCAAGTCATCTTGATAGTCTTACATAAATTGTCCTATCAATTCGTTGAACGCATGATCCATGTCCCTTTGGAACGTGGCTCCAACATTCTTCAAACCGAAGGGAATTATAGCATATGCATATGTTTCCTATGGTGTGATAAATGTTGTCTTTTCTCTATCTTACTTAGCTACTAAAACCTGATTATATCCATAGAAACCATCCAACATAGACATACAGGACAATCAATTAAATTGTTGTAGCAGAAACTCCATGTTGGGAAATGGAAAATTATCTTTTATGCTCTCTTTGTTAAGATCTCCGAAGTCAACACACATTCAAATTTCCCCAGTCTTCTTCCTGACAATCACTGGATTTGAAAGCCAGTCTGAATGTTTGATGGGATAGATTATCCAACTCAATTTGTACTAGATGTTTCAACTTGGGATTCATCATTCTTATTTTTTGTTTCACTGGTTTAGCTTCTTCCCTCAAATGAATGATATGTTGGAATATCATTTTATCATAGGCCTTCAAATCATCATAGGTCCAAGAAAACACATAATATTTTCTTTGAATAAGGAAACATATTTATCAACCTCTTCGGGGGTGTAATCAACTCCCAATTTGACATATTTTGGGGATTGGTTCATTCCAATATTGACTTTTCTTGTTTCTTGCAACTTTTGAACTGAAACTTCTTCAAAACGATTCTTGGCATGATCATATTTTATAAATAAAGATTCAACTTGTATACAATATTTCAGGATGAACATCAAGCTATCATCTTCATCATCATCATCGTTTAACAAAAACTTCTCCAATTGTTCATCATTCTCAAATACTTGTAAGTAATCGATATTATCGAGCATGGATGGTCGAAAGTCTCTTTCTACCTGGAAAGGCGTTTTTCTTAGGACATCGTCTGGGTTTGATAATGAGGTCACCAAGGCTAGTGAATTTTCCTTGTGATTCTTTTCCCTTGAAATGAAAGCGATGTTGAAAGAGATGAAAGATTCCATTAGTTCATTAACTCTTTTAAAATACAGCTTAAGTCTTTCCTTTTTGATTTTGTACTTTTGGGTAACTTGATTGATGACCAACTCTGAATCTCCAGTCATCCCCGAGGTGTAGGACAGTCGGTGACGGAGTGTGTTGTTAAGCCACTTCATGTTGTTAAAGTCACCGTTTCGAAACCTGCGGGGACAAAAAATCCAACCATGTTAAGGGTTGGTGTGGCTCAGGCCGGGTGCGATCCCCGAGTGATTTTGACGGCTTAGATGCCCCTGAGTCGCGGTTTCTCAAGCCAAAGGTTAATCGCGTAGCTAACAGGTCCCGCACAAATTAACAAACAAAAAAAAAAAAAAACTCTGAATCTCCAGTCACAATGAGATGTTTTATTTTCATTCCTTGTGCAAGGATCATCCCCTGGATCAAAGCTTCGTATTTTGCCTCATTATTCATGCATGGAAACTCTAGTCTTACAACATGGGGATGCGTCGTCTTGTCTAGGATTACGAGAACAGTTCCAACTCTATTCCCATATTTAGAACAAGATCCATCAAATGACATTCTCCAGTAGCCTTCAAACAAACATTATGGGCCTTCCAAGCCTTGAACTCGTCCTTGGATTTTGTTGTGCTCCATGACCAAGATATCATAGTTTCCAATCCCGACATCTATGTAATCTTCCATTAATTCATTATCCTTCTTCTTGAAGGAGAAAGGTTTCTGGGTTCATGGGGTACTTTAATCATTGCTCCCTCCTTGCCTGGTAGCATCATACAACTGTTGTCTTTCATTATATATATGTCGATCATGGAGGTCCAATATCTTCCCAACACAACCCCATATACTGGAGGTAGGTATACCACTATAATATTAAAAAATGTGATGATATGGGGGAATACTGTAATCTAGGCATAAAAATCCTTGATTTCCCCGTACGCCGACACTTTTCTAGAATCGATTGCATATATTCTCTCACCAGTTTCATAATAATTAGTGCAACTCATGCCCAACGCTTCCATGACTACAAGTGGAATTATATTATTTGTTGCACCAGTATCAACTAAACAAGTATGTAATGCAACATCATGGTTTTCAATTGAAATGTAGAAGGGAGGAATTTTACCTCTCAGCTTAGCAGTCATCTAGATCTGGTTCTATTTTGGAGTGGTAACAACAATTTCAGTTCTTTCTAATGGATCATCCAACAATTTCAGTATGTTATGCCTCTGCTGAGGAATATTTACCACTTCCGTAAAAGGAAAAGTTATCTTCAACTTAATTAAGTCCTCCACGACATTATATGTCATTTGATTTGATCTTGACGCCATGTGTTTCCTTGTGGTTCCAACTGTCACTTTCTCATTCGACACTTTTTCATTTTCTTTTTCCTTTTCCTTTTCTTTTTTTTTTCTTTGTCGGAGTTGCCTTTATTTTTTGGTCTATTTACAAACCCTCTTGTCTGGGAGACTTTTTCTTCCGAGTTAGGATCATTGTCACTCTCTCCACATATATACATGGACGTCTCACATCCATCCATCTACAATGTCTTGGAGTTTTCATCAAGTAATTAATAACCCTCTTGCTCGATCAATTGCTTGTCATATATATCATCCAAAATAGACGCATTTGGAGTAGGTTTTCTAGGAACCCTTGGTCTCTGTGGGTCATCAATATTCTCAAGTCTGCCTCTGTTTTCGGGGGGAGGGTTCCTCCTTTGTTTGGGAATCAAAATTCTTGGGTTTGGCATGTAATTATATCCCCTTCTTAGCCTGGTTATTTCGTTCTGCATCTGTTTGATGGTTTTATTCATCTGTGCAATATCAATTCTTTCCTTTGTTTCATGCACTGCCATAGGATCAAGTTTTACGTCGGGTATGGTTCCTTTAAACAATCCTCCTGCCGTCATTTGATTCTGAGCCATCCGGGGTTTAAATTATTCATTCTTTCTCGAGATGGAAGCTCCTTGATTATCAATATTCAATCCTCCCATCTGCTTTTGTAATCTTCCCAGTATAATGTCAGGGTTGAAACCCATTTCAATCACAATTTCTTCCATATCAGTGGCCTTAGTCATTGCTTCCTCCAAAGTATCCATTTGGGATGTTCTGATCACATATTTTACATTCGGGGGCATTGCATTCTTTTAAAAATCAAGAATGACCGGGTCATTTGGTCTTCTATATTCTGGGATTCTACTCAAGGTCTTATTTAACGTGAGATTAAAATCTCATGTCCTTTCATTCTTCCTCAACCCAATTTGGGTGAAGTCTATGAGGAGGGTATGGTAGGAAATTGGGGGGGGGGGACATAGTTAGGAACATATCTTTGAGGTCATTAAACGAGCAAATGGATCTACTGGGAAATGTTGTATACCATTCATAAGATCTTTCTAATAAAGTTTGCAAAAACAACCTCACCATGACATCATCATATTAAACTCGGTGAAAGTCACAAACATCAAGAAATAAGTGCAGATTCCTCTTTGCATCGATTGTCCCATCTCCAAAAAATTCCTTTAAGGTGCCCTTAGGAAGAACAAGGAGATCACGTTGTTCACCTATGAGATTAAGATGGGGATCTCTTACGTTCCTTCTATTTCCAAACCCTGGGATTCCTTGGTTTCTTGCGACATCTCTTTCGCCTCCTTGCCTCTCCTCATGATGCTCATTTCAGGGTTGTTCATCTCTCGTTGCCATTTTTTAGGAGGTTTCAGGATCAAAAATTTTACTTCTAAGCACAGAGAGTTTCTTACTTTACTTATGGTAATGGGTCCCTTGTATTCATCCAACTTCAATATTGACCTTGTTCTTGTGCTGCTCTAGACAATATTTGGTTTCTTTGATCTTGTCATTCTTCTCTCCTTTGTCTTCTGAGGATTTCTCTTTATTTTTCTTGGAACAAGATCTGTCTGGACCTTTCTAACGCCTCTCGAGTCTAGGTTGTTGATATTAACAGATTATACAACTGATGCAAAATTCTTCGTTGATTATTCAATCCAATTTCTAAATGGGGTTGATTACCCTAGGGTAACGTCATAAATTCTTTCAAAAGCAGTTGGGCCAGGTTCCAAATTTTAAGTTTATGTCCCCAGTATGGTCGCCAAAAATGTTGACGCTTGAATCGGTTAGGAATGAAACAGAAACCTCACAAGGATACAAATCCCCCTGTGTTTTTATAGAGGTGGTACTCCTTTGTTCGATATTTTTAAAATGTGGGACTTTTATAGAAGTTCGTCGAAGGAAAGTAAAAATACATATAAAAGAAAAATGAATTTTTATTTTATTTTATTTTCTTTTAAAATAAATATCCTGAGAATGGACTAGGAAACACATACATTTATACATTTAAAGAAACTAAACAAAAATTCCTCACATCCATCATAGTAGGGATAAAGATTACTGATCACATAAAAAACTAAAAGAAAATTATTTGTATGCATAATAGAACTTTGACAGAGTGATACATGGGCAACTCAAATGAAGATAATCATAGATCAACCTCAAATAATTTATATTCATAAAAACTGGGTTACAAAGTACAGTCGAGATTGTTCCCAAAATATCTCTCTTGGAATTTCTTAAAAATATATAGTTCAATACATATTCTCTGAAATTAAAATGTGTTTTTCATAATGACTGGGATTGGGTCTCCCACGGACCATAAAGAAAATATGTATAAGAATTAAGTTCGTAGAAAGAATAAAGTGGGCAGCAGAAGATGACAAGACCTGGTAAGAAGAAAAAGGAAATTATCAGTCTTTGGTTAAACCTTTCTATTTAAAGAGGTGGAGTAACTGGATGAAGAGCTTGATAAAGACAAAAATATGTAATCAGTATGAACTTACTATGATGGTATCTCATGTTTGTCACTTTCTCACTGATGTCCATTTATGGCTTTCATCAATGATTATAGGAATCGTCTCAACCATCCTTTGCCCTTCATCGGTAAGTTTCCTGACAACCTTTTTAAACCACTCCTTGATGTAGCTCCTCATTGGAACCACATTGATTTCATGCTAGACTTTTGTATTGAAGATCTTTCCTTCCAAGTCCCTTAGATAAATATAAATATTTCGCAAAGCTTCTTCAATATCTTGTTTTTTAATCGAATAGTTGACTAGCTAGTTTTCCACGTCATCTTGACTATACTCAAGAATGCCATAGAAATTTTCAAATGATAACCCTTTAAAGATCTCAACTTGTTCATCAAATTCTTTATTGGTTAAGAACAATGAGTTGAGTATCAATTTGGGGTCTTGGACCTCATTGGTGGTCCCAACTAGGTCTATCTTAGTCAACTTTTTGAATAACTCTTCTCTTTTGGTTATGGTCTTTCTTAATGCTTCAACAATAATATTCAGGTTCCTAACCTTTTCCTTCCAGCATGTGTTTAATTTTTTTATCTGGTTTAGAGAAGGGAGATCCTCCTCTCTTCTTCTGAACTCTATCATATTGGTAACTTTAAAACCAATGGGTACAACCGCATCGAGGTAAAAACCTTTCTCATTTTTCAAATCCTCCTGTAAATATTCATGAAAGGAATGTTCTCTCGTTCCAAAAGATACCATGCTCTTTGACATCTCCCAAGCCTCTGTAATTAATTCCATGTTTTTCTTGATATTCTTCGCCACATAGCCTTGGGATGATGTGAGAAGGCTTGTCGATCCTTTTAATTTTGCTGCAGGTGTGGTAGGCCCGATCATTTCTAAAGGACTAGCAAGTAATGGAAGAGGAATTAAATATTCCTTCAATTCTTTGATTCGTTTCTTTAACCTGACATTCTCTACCTTAAGGCATCCAATAGAATTGTCTAGAGCATCTCCAGTTTCTCGGTGAATTTGGGAAATTTGGTAACGTCGCATGTTTCGTAGGTTAATATCTGAACACGATTTCACCTTTTTATTCTTTACATCACTTTTCTCAATAATCAAATTTTTGGACTCGTTGTTAAAAACAACGCTCTGAAATACAAAAGACTCTTCTTCATCGAAGGTCTCGCTCTCAATTATTTCCATTTGAGGATTTTGGTGAGCAGTGTTCTCTAACTGGTCGACGTTGGGGAACATTTTTTTGATGTCATTTTCAAGTTACATATCCTCAAGGGATAGGTTGTGGATATCGCCTTCACCTCGAGATACCTCCTCTTCTTGCACCATTTTTTTCTTTTCTTCCTCAAGGGAAGCTTGTGAGAACCTTCAATTTTTGCTAAAGGAGGGTTCTTGTCTCCTCCTTTGCCTGAAGAACTGTGGGTTACTTTCTTAATTTGGTGGGCCATTGGAGCGCTTCTCCAATATGTTGTAATCTTTGGAGTGACAGTTGAGGATTGGGCACTTTTCTCACCTGAAACTTTTCCTCTCTTCTTCTACAACTCATTGGTGTTGAGTATTGTTTCCAGGTAGCTAGTGTCACGAGCGAGATTTCCAGAGACATTATCTCCATCTTCATTTAGAATAGCATTAATGAAATAATTGTTAAACCAATAGGCAATATATGTTCTACAAAAATTTCTCTAGGGTTGAACCCTTTTACTCTTTCAACATATTTTAGATTGAGGCTGTGGAAGTGGCCCACGAATTCATCAATATTGTTCATATTTCTGAATATGAAGTCCCCAACTTTCCAAGGCAGAGGTATGAATTTCTTATTTCTCTTTTCATGGAAAAAAATGCAGCCATTAGTTGTACTTCCTAGCTATTTCAACAACAAACATTTTGTCAGATATGTGGCACAGAAGGAAGGAAGGATTTTCCTTGGAACCAAAAATCCTTATAACGTTATAATTCTCCATTTGTTCAACACCCGGGGAGTGTCATTTCCAAACATAAATCCTTTAAAAACTGAGACAAAATCATTAAAAACTTCATAAAAATTTTGGGAGGCCTTGTGCCTCCATGATGTTTGATACCAGCAGGTTACTGGGTTGAATTCACAGTTTACCTTCTTACACATAGATAATCTTACTATCGTGAAAACCAAATAAGATGACATAAATAATTTATTATCCTTCTTGTATTGCGAAAATTGGGAAGATATTTCAATGGAAATCAACTTACCCCGATCGAAGATGGCATGTTCTTTGACCATAAAATATAGAATGTAAAGAATCATCTGAGAGATGCTGGCTATAGTTTCTTGTCCTGTTATCCTCATCAAAAGCCATGCAATTTCCTGGAAGGGATTTTTAAATGAGCCAACCTGCAATCTCGTGATGTCCTCGGGGAAGGCTGTTGGGTTCTCTAGGAATTTAGCTAAGAGGTCCAATCCATTGTCATGCTTCTTTAAGAACTCCCTGCAATCTTCGCCCTTGAAGGTGAGAGTTGGTTCGAGAAGTCTCAACATCTTACGGAATACTTGAGGTGATAGAGAGATAGAGGAATGGTCCCACATTTGAATAATCCATTGGCTTGGAATATATCTCTTATCGCACCAGGTGACCAACTCCTTACATTCAAAGACTTTCGGGACACAACCTACACGCACAATTCTAGATGTCCAGATTAATTCCTTCTAGGCAGAAGGGGATGAGTAGTAGGAATATGCTCTGGACCATTGAAAACTCTAGTCTTCGCGCCCGAAAATATTCAATGTATCTCCACAGAATATTTGTTGAGTTGCTACCATAAGTTGAAAAGAATGTTCCCTTGCTCTAGATTATGTTTAAAATGAATGCTGGAGGGGGATAATATAATCCTCTGTAAATCATGATTTAATGTGTTTTAATAGATCTCCTCGACCCTTTTGCTTATTAATGATAATAATTTCGAACATGTATGGTAAGTTATTAGCATTAAAAGCATAGTAAATGTGCATTGGGAAGGGCACAAGAGTGGCAGGGACGAACGAGAGAAAAATACGATTTGAGATTTTTGTTAACATGGGAACCTACAAGTCCCCGATGGTACAAGGTGTGAAATTGGCTAAGTATAGAATGGCACAACGGTCGGAATGACTCATCGTAGGCGGAATGAGACTTGGAAGTTCGGGGAGTCTGGGGATCAAAATGTAGATCGTGGAACTTTTTGGTGCAAGGTGTATATGTTATAGCAAGATTTGTCTCACCATTTCTATCTTGCATAGAGGGCCTTTTTCCATTTCCATATGCAGACTTATCAACCCCCTTTTTGATAAATCGAAAGCCAAAATTATATATTTTTCCACATATACACTTCCTAACTGCTTTGCAAGATGTGTATACGCTTGCTGCTCCACTACAACTCGCGTATATCAGGATTTGTGCCAGAAAATACAAAATGAGGTTGGGTTTCCATGTCATGACAAATGATCTCTAATCTTTGGCCTTCCATATACTGGAAACGTTCTGAATTGGCTCTTTAGTTGCATTATGGAGGCTATAAGAGCACAATTTCGAGCTATGGAAAAAGAGAGAGAAAGCATTCAACTTTGAGAGCAAAGTTACTCTAGAGAAATTACTTCATATTGAGTTTGCATCTCTTTGTCCCTCATGTCTGAAAACAGTGTTCAACCCCCAAGCTCTTCCCTTATTGTAAGAGGATCTCATTATCTCTTTGCTATGAGTTTGCCTTTGGTGGAGGATTGAAGTGGTGGAGACCCAGTTGGAAGGAACTTGGTTTCTTGGTTTCGAACCATGTCAACACAGAAGTCTGTAATGTTGATACTTCTATTGATCAATTATTAATAGAAATACTCCTTTCCCATCCTATCGATATCTTGAAATTATATTATTATTATCCATGGGCATGTTTGTAATGTTTATTAATAGATCGTGTTATCTTATGTGCTAACTCATTTTATATACTGTCACTATATACTTGCATCGCTTGTTTGTTGAGAACGTCTTGCAGGTGTAAAGCTTCAGGTCAAAGTGCTCAACGGTGGAACGCTATCAAACGATTGGATCGAGGTAGGTTTATTCCTCATATTGCACATTAGTTTATATATCACATGTTGGAATTGAGTTGATTTCTACAGTCATACCTATCTGTTGTGGTTTACCCTTGGCGATAGAGATTTTTTACCTTGTAACAGAATTGTCGACTCCGTTGGGGAAAGATCTTCTTTCTAAGGGTTGAAGTATTTTTCCTTCTTATATTTCTCTTTTGCCTTTGTATTTCTTGTCATATCATAGTTGGATAGAGTCTTTTCACCTTGGGTCTGAGTTTTCATCCTTTTAACCTTTCTTAGCCTTGTTTTAAAATATATACGCCCTTTTTTCCTTGACATTCGTGTGTATACGCTTGTTGTCCCACTACAAGAGGCATATATACACCATTTTATCTTGAACAAGAGAGTATACCACTTCCTCCTTGCTTGTTTGCTTGGTTTAGTGACTTCTGGATAGGTTTTGAGGATCACTGAGCCTTCTTAGGTCTCTGTAGTACCTGTTGACATTATTTGGGATGACAGGAAACCTTTTTGTAGTTGAATTTTTGGGCGGCATCTTTCTCTTTGTTTTCCATTTTTTATTTGTCCTTGGTAGTTGGGTTGTCTTCTTAGTTGCTTGGTATTATGCTTGAGTGATTGCTTTTATACAAAGTAGAAGTTATATATCAAGTCGCTTATGATTCCATGCATTTTATTTTTAAATACATTGAAAATACAAAAAAATAGGCATTTTTCATTGGTTGGTATTTTTGTCTTTGAACCTTTATCATTAGCTTAGCACATAAAAGCAAAAGATTGCATTTTACTTATGAGTTGTAGGTTTAAAATTGAATATTGCACTATTTTTATTTAGCATATCATTCACTAAAAAGTTAAAGTTAGGCTTTGCATTATATCTATTTTTATTTTCATGCAGAGTCATAACACCATGAGTTTCATTTCCATACCTCTTTGAGTAATCACGGCCAATAAAATTTACGCTTTAAACTAAAATTGATTAGTCACGATTTTATTTTTTAGGGTGCACAAACTCGCCTAGGATTTAGTGCCTTGGAATAAGATTTCGTGAGTAAACTTATCCAAGGCAATTAAATCAACTTATGTGTCTGAGACAGGGAGTTGAGAAATCCATTGTATAATTGCTAATATGAGGAGGCTCCGCTCACACTGGAGTTAATCATGAGGTCCCGTGAAGTTAGTTGAAGGGATAACCCCTGGATACTCACCTAGAATCATAGATATTTCTGTGGATTTATTCGTATTTGGGGATCTTTCTAGTGCCCATACCTCTGTGAGAGGTGGTGCTTTCAAGGTTTCGGGCTTTGCTACCCTGCCCATACGATGATCGGGACTTATGACTGCTCGCCTGTGCATCGATTATACAATGGTTTATTAGTTTCTTGACTTAGGTTTCTCATAGGTTACTTGCAGGGGTTATTTTGCTTGTATCCTGAGTCAGATAGGGGTCAAACAACACACAAAGTTTATGGAGGATTACCTTTCCGGGGGGGTCTGACCGACTGGTTGTTAAGCCTACGAGGGTCCTTATAACTGATTATGTTACCTCCAAACTTTAGTAGGGAGTCTCAGGTCCCTCTTAGATGAGTCATACCTTCTTTAGCGAGGGATGCCACTCAACCACTTTAGCCCATTTGCATGCATATTGGCCATTTGACTTTTTGGTATGCTCTTTGATTACTATTTGGCCTTAGGATATCTTTTTATTTGTTGAGAGTCATAAGTCATCGTGGAGTCAGACCAACTTCCTTGCAAGTCCCGTCGGTTTTTACAGTTACCACCGGTTTTCGAGCTATTGCCTTCTAAAAGGTGTAGATTTATTAGGAGTGGTACACACACATCCTCTTTTCAGACTTGTGATCCCACAAGGATAAGTACTGAGTCTAGTCTTCAGAACACTGTGAGTTCATCAACTCCCAATCCCACTATAGTTAATTGCACTCCTTCGACACCTTCAGTCGCTACAGTTGCAGTGTCGGAGGCCTACATTGGTACTATGGATCGGCCCGTAGTCAATGCTTTGTCTCTTGCCTCTAACCCTTTTGGGGGTTTTTTCCACTCGCTGAGTTAAAATGTTTAGACCATCCCCATGGCTACTAGTGCGTTTTCTTATGGTATGCCAAGTTTCACTTCCTAGTCTTTGAATGCCATCCTAGTTGTTGGCCATAACGCTAGCCTTGGACTTGGGGGCACCACACCTCCTTACACTCCCTTCCATTTGGTAGCTTTCATGTTCCCCAAGTGAATCCTAATGTAGGAAGTGTCCCCTTCCCTAACCATGGGTCTAATCCTTCTATGGTTGGATGGAACAACCAAGCTGGCGGACAAGTTTCACCCTATATCCCTATCCCCTCGGTGCTGAATTCGACCAATACTTTTGGCATAATGAATCCAATTCAATCATTTAGATTCCCACTCAGAGGAGGTCAGTATTATGTCTTGGGCACCCCCCAACTGGGATCTAATCCAGTTGGGTGAAGTTTTAACAACCCTTAGTTTGGAGCTAATCCAAATGGGGCCAATTTTCATAACCCTTATCAGAACATTCCTGCTGGAATGACGCTCAATCCATCTTTCACGAATCCACCCGAAGGAGGGATTTTAATTCCGGACAAGGTTATGGTCCTTACCAGAACCCTGGATGGAACACAACTCCTAATAATCAGTGTTTTGTAGGAGGATGGGTCAGGTGTCGCAGCCCCATATTCCCTTTCTGGCCACGGTTAATCTGCAAGATTTGTCTAAACTAATGAATGACCCGGTGATTCATGATCCCACATGGCCCCCTGTCCCCACCAAGCTTCCGTCAGATATTCCAAAGTTTGAAGGTAAGAATGGTGAGGACCCTAGTGATCACGTCACTACTTTTCACTTCTGGTGCTCATCGAATTCTTTGAATCACGATTCTATTAGATTGCGATTGTTTCAGTGCACTCTTATCAATATTGTGTCACAATGGTATATTGAGCTACCTAGGGGAACACATGGGTATTTTCAACAGTTAGTGCTAGCCTTTCTTAACCATTTTCAACTACCCATTCGTTACAATGTTGGCCTTGAACTTTTGTCAACTTTACGCCAGGTTTCCGGCACTCATATTTCAGACCATATCCAGGAATGGCATAGGCGAAGATGGTTAGTTAAGACTCCCATACCCCCGGCCTTTATTTTAGAATGGTTTTTAAAATATTTTCATGCTCCTATTTCAAAGGACGTTGCTACTTCCGGGGTCTTTAGCAAGGAAGAGGCCATTTTTAGAGACCAACAATTCGATTTGATCTATGCTCAGTCTGGGATGTTATACCACCTTCTTCCTGACACACCATGGTCGACTCATGATCCTATATAGGGTCTTGGGCCCCATGCCGATGACATTGTGGGGTCCACCAATGTAAAGTCTGCAGACTTGACAACGAAGTCTGCCGGAGGACCAGCTTCATCTAGATCCTCCAAACCCACCCAATCGGCGGATGTACATTTCGTGCAGTCGTCAAAAAACCCAAATGGTGACCAACAACCAGATGGGAATAAACAGAAAGGTTGAAATAATCGTACAGGTGGGAAGAATAAACCCAAGGACAAGAATAATAATGGAAAATAGAATGATAATGTTGGAGAGGGCACGAAAGAAAAGTGTAAGGTTAAGTTTCCTTGTAAACTTTGTACAAATGATCACCTTACACACTTATGCCCCAAACTTGCGGAAGTTGCAAGGATTTTGAATCTTCCGCATGCTATGCTAACAAATCCTTTTTCTCACAACCAACACTTAGCCTCGAGTTCTTTGAATGTCGAAAATGCGTCTAGTGGGAGTCAAAACCCACCATCGCAAGATGGCGACCATGTTTGTATCAATATGGTCAACTCAAAAATTGATATAGCCACTTGTTCTCGAGATTACGGCTCTTCAAAATCTAGTACTAGCCTAGAAGCTCCTCCTCCACCCTCGAAGATGAATTTACAGATCAAGAAACCACAGCCACCACCTCGTATTCCAAAAAAAGTATTCAAGCACTCTACCCATAACCCTAATACTAAAGCCACCCAGAACTACTCTATTGTTGAGGATCTGGGCCAAACACCTTGCGCAATGTCTGCTTTGGAGGTACTCCAGACGTGTCCATCACAGAGGAATTCCTTACTCTCTGCCTTAGGAGCTCTAGAACCTAGTGGCTCAAAGATCATTAAGTTCAATGTCACGGACGTGAAGCCTCACTTACCCTACCATGTGGCTTTCCAAATCCACATGGAGCATTCTAAATATACCATCAAAAAAGTGATCGTTGATGAAGGCGTTGCCACTTGTGTGATGTCCTTAGCCTGTTGGAAATCTATTGGTTCTCCAACCCTTTCAAAGTCGTTGACCATGCTGACCGCATTCGACGTTCATTCCTTCCGCACTCATAGTATTCTCCCCACCTTTCCGGTCCAGTTAGGTGGGAAGATGGTAGAAGTGGAAGTAGAGGTAGTTGATGCACCTCTTGATTATAACCTGTTACTAGGTCGCAATTGGACTTATGCTATGGTTGTCGTCGTATCGTCCATTTTCTACACGCTTTGTTTTCCTCATCAAGGGGAGATTGTGACGATCGACCAATTATCCTTTGCGTACTCTAGACCGAATGCATCTGTTGGACCGTCGATCCTTGTGGACGACAATTCTTAGTCAGCAACTAAGAATATCGGTGTCAGAATGTATTCTTCCCTCATGGATACTTTTGACTTCTCGACACCGATTCACCACATTTACGCCATGTCTAGTATGTTTTCTTTAGTAGAGAGGTCCATCCCTTTCCACACTTCTTATTTCAGTGACCCTTGGACCCTACCTTCTCCAACTTCATCGATTGAAGGTCAGTCACATGCTGGCATGGCTATGCCACTATTGGTAGCAGAGATTGCATATCAAGCTATCCTTGACTCTTCTGTCGATCCCGATTATGTTCCCTCACAGATGGTCGAGGAGGATCCAGTTATCAGGCATGTGTGGGCCACTTCGTTATCTTGTTCACATGATTTCTTGGATGAGACTTTACCTTTAGATGAAGCCATCCTTGAAGACATGAATGTTTCTGAGAGACCTTGGGATGATATGCATCATCGATCTTATTTTCTCCCAAGTCTTGAAAAAATTGAGCAAGATGATTTTAGATCTACCCTGAGTGAGATAGTCGGTCATGCCGTAGTTCCACTTGATACACATGGCATTTACGCCAAAGGGAATATGGCAAGTATTTATCCCACCGTCCATATCAATATCTCTCATACCCCTGGCAAGATTGAAAACTTAAATATAGGTGCAGATTGTTCGCCAAAAGAGATTCTGATCTACACCAACCTCTTCAAAGAATTTTGAGACATATTCGCTTGGTCATATGAAGAGATGCCAGGGATCGACCCCCATATTGTCGATCATGATATTAGGACTTACTTGGATGCTAAACATGTTCGACAACATCTTAGAGTTGTTAATCCTAGGAAGGCCCCCGCTATTAAGGCAGAGGTAGAGAAGCTACTTAATGTCGGCTTTATCTACCCGGTTCCCTTGACCGAATGGGTATCCAACCCAGTTCCCATGAATAAAAATCAAGGAACCATCTGCGTGTGTATGGATTTTCGTGACCTAAATAAGGCCTGTCCTAAAGATAAATTCCCCACGCCTTTCATTGATCAGATTCTCGATGAGTTTGCGGGAAGCAAAATATTTTCTTTTATGGATGGATTTTCAGGCTATAACCAAATACAGATCAAACCCAAATACCAACATAATACAACATTCATATGTCCTTGGGGCACGTTTGCATACCGGAAAATGCCTTTCGGCCTGAAAATGCCAGAGAAACCTTCCAATGATCCATTACTTTTGCTTTTCATGATCTCAAACACATAGTCGAAGCTTACCTCGATGATCTTGATGCTCATTCTCGCAAGAGAATGGATAATGCTATGCACCTTAGACTGGTTTTTGAAATATTCCACTACTATAGAATCAGACTCAACCCTCATAAATGAATCTTTTGCGTTAGATCTGGTCGTATCTTAGGATTCTTAGTCTCTGAGATAGGGATCATGGTAGATCCAGTTAAGGTTGAGGCAATTCTTCAGTTGCCTCCCCCGCACACGATTAGACAGCTTCAAGGTTTATAGGGGAAAGGTAACTTTTTGCGTCGGTTTATTGTGAATTATGCCAATATTACTAAGGCTTTCATGCACCTATTGAAGAAAGACACCCCGTTTATCTGGGATGAGCGAGCCCAACAGTCTTTTGACGCTTTAAAGAAAGCCTTGGTATCGACCCCTCTGCTGAAATGTCCTGATTACAATAGAGATTACTTGTTGTATATCACCGCGTCTGAAGAGACCATTGGTATGGTTCTAGTTCAGGAGGATAATGAGCTCCATGAGAACTTCATCCACTATCTCAATTGAAATTAGCCGGTCTTGAATGAAATTACTCACACGTTGAAAAGCTATCTTTGGTTGTCATCCACGCAGTCCAACATTTACGACACTATATATTTCTTTGCAAAACTACTGTAGTTTCCGATGTTAATCCATTTCAATACGTCCTCACTAGACATATCATAGGCAGAAAATATAATAAATGGTTTTTCATCCTACAAGAATTTGATCTCGACTTTGCTTCTACCAAGTCCAAGAAATCACTAGTTTATGTAGAGTTAATATCTAATTTCCCATGATTAGACGAAGATGTTATTCATGTCAATTCATTCACGAATGAACACATTTTCCTTGTCTCATCATCCGACCCCTAGTATGGAGATATTTTTTTATATCTTCAAACCTTGAAGTTTGCTCAACATCTCTCGTGAGATGATCGACGACGTGTTAGATACCAAGCCAAAAAGTATACAATCGTCGGAAACACTTTGTATCGCCGAGGAATAGATAGCATCTTAAGTCGTTTCTTAACTCATGAAGAAGTTGAGTTAGTCCTTAATGATTTCCACAAAGGGGCTTGTGGCGGTCAACTATCCAGGCTTGCGACAACCCAAAAAATCTTGCGAGTCGGTTACTTCTAGCCCACGATCTTTAAAGATTCTATTGAAGTGGTTAAGAAGTGTCACCCCTGTCAGACGTTCACTTGAAAAATGCGTTCGCACCCAGCCCCTCTCCACCTAGTCATTACCATCGGTCCCTTCACTAAGTGGGGAGTAGATTTTGTTGATTGCAAGTCAACTTCGGCTAGGGGGCATAAACACATTATTGTGGTTGTCGAATACTTCACCAAGTGGGTCGAAGCCATGACTACCATGAAATCCAATGGGAAGACTACAAATTTTTTCGTATTCAACCAAATTATCTCTTGGTTCAGTATCCCGAGTGAGATGGTCACTGATCATGGCAGTCATTTTCAAAATCAAATGACGATAGAACTCGCATATAAGCTGGGGTTTAAACATGATCACTTGTCTCCTTATTACCCACAGGAAAATGGGCAAGTAGAGGTCGTCAATAAGTCTCTCAAGACCATTTTTCAAAAAACTGTCAGTTGGAGCAATTCCAACTGGCACATCATGTTATATCCCACACTTTAGGCATACCGAACCTCGGTTAAGACTGCCACCGATTTTTCTCCTTTTCAGTTAGTACACGGTGTGGAGTCGATACTTCCCGTTGAATGTGAAATCCCTTCTCTCAAATTGGTAGTTGAGCGCCTACCTGACACTTCAGATTTAGAGCGACGCCTTGTACACCTAGAGAGTCTTGATGAGCAGCATTGGGATGCCTTTATGGCTATCGAGGCAAACAATAAATGTGTCAAGGTTCAGTATGATAAGTTTGTCTGTCCCTGATTGTATGTTGAGGTTGACTTGGTCCTCTTATATGACCAAGCCAAAGAACTGCTAGGGGAAAGCAAGTTTAAACCCATGTGGCACGGTCCTTATATCGTGCGATGTGTTCTAGAAAAAGGAGCCTACGAGTTGGAAGATTATGAAGGGAATAAATTGGATGAGCCCATAAATGGGCTCTACTTAAAAAAGTATTATGCTTGAGCCCCGGGCTTGGGCTAAACCCTTTGTATACTAATGTGAATTTAGTGTATATACACCTTTTCCCCTTTTTTTTGATCTTTGTCTTGCTTATCGAGTTTTCCCTTTTGTTGGCAGATGTCAACGGAATCTTTGGTCTACATACGATTCGCAGACGGAGCCAGTCATCATACATGAAACTTAGCTTCCACAGCTTGGGTGATTTACTCGTCTGAGGGTCTGCTGGTGTCTTCAGGTGGCGTATGCCTAGGGCCATCCACGAATAATGTGGCCAAATATAGCATTGTTATAGAATTATTGCGTGATGCTATATCACATGGTATTCTCTCTATAGAGTTGTGTCTGGATTCTCAGTTAGTCGTACGTTAGTTAAATGGTCTTTAACATGTGCATGATCCAATGTTACTTCGTCGATTCCTACGGGTACATCTTTTAGAGCGACAATTTGATTTTATTACATATTTTCACATTCCTAGAAGTTCTAATCATGTATCCGATGCCTACGCTAATTATGTTTTGGATTGGCATTTTTCACATTAATAAAGCAAAGAAGACCATTAAATAAATTTACACATTGTAATATATAAGTACAATCGAAGATCCCTCTTTTTATATTTCCAAAAAATATGGTGTTTTATATTACAAAATTGGGGCCAAAACCCTCAAAAATACATATACAGTCGATATACATGTCCTATGACATCTACGCCTGTGGCACCGAATGAGTCTCGTGATAGAAAAAAACGGCATTGGCGAGACACCAGAAGAGTCGTACCCATGCTCTAGGTACTCCGACAACCTGCCTCTCCATGGCTTCGGGTAGATCCTCCACCTGAACCATAGGAATCCTCTGTGTCAAATGTGACAGGTTTCCATGCACATTCTGAAGGACTCTCTCTGCCTCTCCTCCCACTACCTCATCTGCCTGGTGCCTCCCCCTGTGTCGTAGGAATCCCTCTAGTTGTTGCGGACCCATGTCTGCAACCACACAAGTATCGAGTTAATATTTAAAAACATCATCCAAAAAATATTTTTGTTCTTTTAAAATACAAAAAATGAAATATATTAAAAACATTGTTTACCTATGGCATTGTAGGCGATTCCTGGTGGAAGTGACATATCAGGATCACCTCTGAAATCAATTCTTGCATAGGTATAGTCATCCAAAGCTATGATTTGTCTCCCCCACCAGAAGAAAAAATCATTGTTGTAGGGTGTCACCACCCTACCTCCCCCCTGCCATCTCATGACCTCGACCCATCGCGCCATAGATAGATCGCGTGGCCCTCTAGGAATGATCTCCACTCTAGGTCCTAGGCTTTGGATCTACTCTAAAAAGAAGCTATAAAGGATAGAGGCAAACCCGAAGTTTCTCTTTTCTCTCTGCTTGCACTCTGTCAACTGACCTTTCATGTTGGTCATCATTGAGGTACACCAATCATACACAGTAGGTCTCGCACACTCCAGTGCATAAAACATAAGCGGTCTCAATGCTTGAAGCAGCGAGGCAAACCCTATGATCCTGGTAAGCAAAAGCACAATAATCTTCAGGCTGAGGTTACCTATAGCCCGGATAGGGATTTGACTTCCCACCATGGGAGTCCCTGCAACACAGTGGGCCTCGATGTATTCTTCGACCTTCATCCCACTTCCGGCCCCACGTGACTTAAGGTCCACGACCTCTCCTCAACATGAAAGTCCTGTTAAGAAGTATATGTCCTCTGCTTCGATCCTTAATGGTTGCCCATCAAGGTTAAATCTCTCGCTATATTGATCCCAATAGCCCACTAGCATTTCCAATAACCTCACTTGGGCCCTCATTCCTTTGAGAGTCCAAAACTTGTATAGACCATATCTTTTTAATGCTGCTTGAGCCACCAGATCCCTTTCCACTGCTGCATCTACCTCCTCATGCTCTCTCTTCCTCCACTCCAACCCCATCCTGCAAAAACCAAATCAATTTTTGAGTTAAAAACTTATTTTTTGCCATTTTGCACACGTATACGCAGTTTATCCAAGAACAGTCACGGGTATGGGCTGATATACATCCCCTGTAGTTCACACAGGGGCATATATCTGGTCGTATACGTGACATATTAGTAGAAATCCACGTATACCGGAAAACACAATTTGCACCCTTAAAAACTAAAAAAATGGAGCCCAATTCAAAATTCTAAACCATTGAATTTGAAGAGGATGGGATGAAGAGTTACCTAGACTAGACGGCTTGTGATTCCATTGCCTATTGCTCCCATGATCGTTGTTTGAATTCCGGAGGTATGTTATTCGAAATTGCACTATTTTGGGTGAAAATGAAAATGACATAGTAAATTGTGAATTTATTACTATTTATAAAACATTTTTACCCATTTGATATAGTTTTATGCCATTATTTTGTCTCATGGACTAATTCAAAAGTGGTTTTAAGCTAGTTTTTGTAGTTTCGACTCAATTTTCTTACATATTTCAATGTCATGGTTGGCCATTCGTATCCTCAGGCATGTATATTCATAACTTAGCATATAGGATAGGTATTCACTACATCGTGCAATTTTGGATTATCCTCCAATTACCACTTTTAACGCCTTAGGTACAAACCCATTTATTGCGACGCATTAACCTCCATCTGCTATCATAGCATCATTAATAAATGGTAGAGACTTACCAAATACGGGTACCCTAGTTAGAAACTCTTTGTCATTTGGGGCCCATGCCGAGATTTTTTCCTTAAGACCGGGAGTCCATTAGAATTTGATACATGACTTTACAATAAGCCTCATTTCTCATTCATGCACATGTGGCTTTATTACCCACGGACTCCCAAAAACACGAGTCTTAGTTAAGCTCTTTTCTGACTCGTTACTAAAAATTGAAAAGATCGTCGAGTGATTTGTCCCTTTCACACTCGTTAAAATTGGATTTGAAAGATCACGAGTCTTAGTTAAGCTTTTTTCTGACTTGCTATAAAAATGGAAAAGATCGCCGAGTGAACTTGTCTTTTTCACACTCATAAATTGGATTTGAAAAGATGTCTATTTGGAACAAGTTTACCCATTTTTCACACCAAGTAGACTAAAAGATATAAAAAATGACATTTTTTGGCGTTAAATTGTGATTGCATCTCATGCCCTTGCTTGCATTTTTGAGCATTTAGCCGGTTCTCACTTTTCATTATAAACTGTGGCCCAAGCAGTTTTCATCCTCAAACAAGTAGAGCCTTGTCTATATCCTTTCCAATTTGACACCCTATACCCTGGAGGGAACATCACCCCGAGTGTCCATCTCTCACATACATTTCCTTGCATTGAGAATAGGTACGTTCCACTGCTGGAACTAGTTTTTCTTACTTGCGACACTCGTTCCCTCCTCTATATCATAACATTCACTTGTTATGAAAAAAAAAAAAGACGATTGGGAAGGAAGTACTATATTGTAATTGGAAGAAGTCCTGTCGCCTTTGAATAGAGAAAAAAGTTATTGAATCCTTGCGTCATCATAATTTTGGGTTTAGCATGGCCTTAGGAAGTTGATCTCGTTACAAAATTTTCTCTACCGACTGGTTAATCTTCCAGCCATTATAGAGAACATTATGGATGCCTCCTACATCTAATTGTGAAATCATTAATTCTATGTTGCCATAGTCCACCATATCTCTCATGCTCTTGTTCAAAGGAATTCCATCAACCTATGTCGGCCACTCCTCAGAAATATTGACTTCACATGTCATCCATACATTCAGTTTGTCTCAGAATCACATGATACTTTGGTCTTATGATGCACCCTGTCCCTACTTTCATCACTGCTAGGTCACCTTGAACCCAACAATCGAGATTTCATCATGGGTTGTTGACTAGGTGGTTTCCCTTGTGTTGACAAGAAATGTATTCACACTTTGGGATTCGTGCAGTGTCTTGGATGCCATTAGCCTTATTGGTGGTTTCCTCGCCTTTGTCAGCAGTTTTCATCACTGTCTTCTATTCAGAGGGTCTTTTTCGTGTACCAATTGCATTTGGATTACGCGAAATACACACAGGGTCATTGGTTCGTGAACATGTTCTTCATCCGATCTCCACCAAATCATGAAGCTCCTGCTTTGTTCCTTGTACTGACTGATGAGAGATGCCTTAATGCTCTCCTTTTAGTGGGTCTCTTTCCATCGACTTCAGCTCATGTATTATGGATACGAGACTTAGAGTTTTATGAGTACCTTGAGGTTTGTAGTCATTAGTGGCAGGCTCTCTCGCCATTGATAGATGGGAATACATCAATGTCTCCTGATCAATGGATCTCTCAAATGTTCGACACCATCTCGTTTATTCACATTTGTAGAGATGTACTTGGTGCCTTGATACCTACTTTCATCATTGTTAGTTTGTCTCTCGTTTGTTAACGGTATACCTCAATAACCGATAATCAAACGATGTCTCATCGTGTTCGACCTCAACTCATTTATTCACATGATGTAGACTTGCACCATTGGTGGATTGTATTGAAGAATTGAAGAAATCACTTTGTAGACACATCTTTCCTGAGCTCTTGCTTCCATTTCATCGGACCAGTACCTATTTGACTTCAACGGTCATGGGAGATTATATTGTACTCCATGGTATACAGATATCTTCAGATTGATTTTGATACTGGTTTCACTGGGCCTTGTTCGTGACTATGACAACTATTGGCATGTAACCGCATTTATATTTGCCTACTCATGGCCAAGAACACTTGTTGGTATATTTTCCACATGGATCTACATTGTATTTTTGGCAGCCATGTATGCAAAGTTAGTACATAATGTAATGAGCAATTGAGTTCGTCTGGGTGGTTCTCTGCCACTCCACTTCTGGGTAATTTATAATGTATTTCGGCCATCGCAGATACTCCTCTGATCTCACACATTAGGGGGCATCTATTATAGCAAGGTTTGCCTCACCATTTCTATCTTGCACAGAGGGCCTTTTTCCATTTCCCTATGCAGACTTATCAACCCCCTTTTTGATAAATCGAGAGCCAAAATTATATATTTTTCCACATATACACTTCCTAACTGCTTTGCAAGATGCGTATATGCTTTCTACTCCACTACAGCTCATGTATATCGAGATTTGTGCTAGAAAATAAAAAATGAGGTTCGGTTTCCATGTCATGACAAATGATCTATGATCTTTGGCCTTCCATATACTAGAAATGTTTCGACTCGGCCCTTCAGTTGCATTCTGGAGGTTATAAGAGCACAATTTAGAGCTATGGAAAAAGAGAGAGAAATCATTCAAATTTGAGAGCCAAGTTACTATGGAGAAATTACTTCATATCGAGTATGCATCCCTTTGTCCCTCAAGTCTGAACACAGTGTTCAGCCCCCAAGCTCCTCCCTTATAATCAAAAGGATCTCATTATCTCTTTGCTATGAGATTGCTTTTGGTGGAGGATTGAAGTGGTGGAGACCCATTTGGAAGGAACTTCATTTCTTGGTTTTGAACCATGTCGACACGGAAGTCTGTAATGTTGATACTTCTATTGATCAATTATTAATAGAAATACTCCTTTCTCGTCCTATTGATATCTTGCAAAGATATGATTATTATCCATGGGTATGTTTGTAATGTTTATTAATGGATTGTGCTATTTGATGTGCTAACTCATTTTATATATTGTCACTATATACTTGCACATCTTGTTTGTTGAGAACTTCTTGCATGTGTAAATCTTCTGGTCAAAGTGCTCAACAGTGGAACGACATCAAACAATTGGATCGAGGTAGGCTTATTCCTCGTATTGCACATTTGTTTATATAGAACATGTTGGAATTGAGTTGATTTCTGCAGTCATACCTATCTGTTGTGGTTTACCCTTGGCCATAGAGAGTTTTTCCCTTGTAACAGTATATCATGGAACATGGGAGCATGAGAGTTCTATCTCACCAACCCAGGAACCCGCGATCGTAAAATCGGCTAAGTATGGAACAACACAACGGTCGGTCAGACTTGCGATGTGAATTTATATATGGAGATGAGAAACCATAAGTCCTCCAACCTGGGAACCCACCGTATGAAAAATGTGACTAAGTGTAGAACTAGAAAGAGATAGTAAGAGGCAAAAAAGAAAAGGGAAAAAATGGGTAAGTACAAAAGAGGGAAAAGAAAGGGAGAAAATAATTTGGGAAAATAGAAAAGGGGAGGGATTTCGAAAGCGGGAAATGACCTCAACAATTACCAAGTTTATATTTAATATCTTTTATTCTTGAAATGAAATCATTGATACTTTCATTTTCCTCCATCTTGATAGAGAGAAGCTAACTCTTCAAAGAAAGGACTCAATTTGTGTTCTTCGACTCATTGAAATCCTTGAGTGTTGTCCATGTTTTCTTGGATGTATTGCAATATCTTATATAAGGTATGGTAGTGTCCTTTATGGAAATTATTAGCAATGGTTTTTCCTTAGTCTCTCGTTTCTCCCAATATTTAATTGACGCAGTTGTATCTCGTGTAGTGGCTTGACTTCTTTACCGGATGCAATGGACTAGACATTACATCCTTCCATCCATGTTTCCATTTTAAATTTCCAATTCATATAATTTGCACCATCTAACTTAGTTTATTCGGTTAAATATGATTCTTCCAAAGGGTTAGCCATCTTAATGACACCTCAAAAAATAAAACCCGCAACTTGCAAATCAATTAACAAATACTTCTCAAAGAATATTGATTTACTTTTTCTTCTATGCCAACATTTATACTTATTCGTTTCAATGATCAAGTGATTAATAAGAAACTTTTCTTGGCAGCTTATCGACGTCTGTAAAAATACTCGTACTCCTTCAACAAACACACTAGTCACACAACATTCTCGCAAGTATGTAAGTTTAATTCCTCCTCGCTTCACAAAATAATAATGCTTCGACCTTCCTTTACAGCTCACAACTCCTGTAAAAGAACTCATGGAAGACGTACCAATAATAAAAAGAACCCATGAGGAGGTGATTAGAGACAAAAAATCTGTGTCGAGTCCCACACTTAGCATCTACAAGAATAAATTAAAAATATATAAAATGGGCCTCGTGGATGGGTAATGTTATTCTAAGAGAAACATTGAATGATGTGGGAAGTATTCTACAACACATTAGTTTTCTCCAAAAATGGCGTCACATGACCTGAGAGTGTGTTCTCCCTTAAATGTGCCTTTGTTGCATGGTCTCCTCCAACAATGGTGGAAAACGACTTGAGAGTGCATATGTCCTTCAATGTGCCTTTATTGCTATAATGTGCCCACTGCTACAACAATAAACTGTGTTTTGTAGAAACCACGCTCCAAAATAGTCGCAATTCCTCCCTAAAGAGTCTCATCCAAGGTAGAAACATAGCTCCCAATATTTATTACAAACAGGAAACGATGGTTTGAGACAGTTACAAATTTTTCTTCATGTCAGCAACACTAACGACCAACTCCTGCATGTATTTGACACACAATTGTTGTTATATAGTTACTTTCCACTTGATTACCTGATGGATATTCTCTAGAGTTTATCAAGCTGAAACACTGAGTTATATCACTTTTCCCTTGAGCATACACCATCTTTTTTCCTGGTCGTGAGCTGTCCTTTTACACATCGTGACCCAAATTGATGTTCGCGCCTTTCTCTCTTGCAAACCGTGAACGGTTGTATCTTGCATGAATGCAAGGCGTGACTAGGTCTGTTACTATCAAATTAGGAATGGTTATAATGAGATGGGATCAATCTCGTATTTCTCATAATTAGACCTCGAGAAGCTTGTTATTTTGGGTGTTTAAGAGTTATCCACCATTTCATCTCTTTCATCCTATATATTGAGAGTGTCTCTGTGAAAAAGGGGAGGAAAAGATAGAATAAACTTAGAATATCGGATTGATTACAAAGCTTGGGTAAGGAAATTGGGAGAAGCTTCATCAAGCTATTTGTATGTAAGTTGTAAACTTTTTTCCTTATTAATAGAATACGCACATGATTTTCCACTCTAACCAATTGTATATGGTGATTATAATCTTTATAGAGAGTTAATAGTTTCATGTATTTGTGATATATTATTAGATCTATGTTTTATACATGTTATGTTTGATCTCATGAGAGGTGCTTGTTTGTTCTCCTATGTGTGCAAGCTCATGTTCATGAAAGTGAAGGATATATTCAAAGGAGTGAATGACCAAGAAGCATGTAGGGAAAACTGTCGACGTATCAGGTATGCTTCTCATCCTCTTATTTCGTAGAAATTTTCATGTATGATTTAGATCTAAGAAAGTATTTATCTTGCATCTATATTCTATCTTAGGTCTAGGAAGATAATAAGGGAGTTAACTCATGCATGGTACCTTTATCCTATTCAATTTTCTTATCAAGGAAACGATCCAACACAACAATTATCAAGGAAATGTTGTTCTCCAAATCTCTAATACCAAAACAAAAAATGAAAATACAAAGTATGTGAACTAGGTGAGATGAAGCTCCCAGGTGAGACATTTCTCACACTGGAGAATTCCCATAGCTCATTTCACGTCCATTACACAATAATTGAATACATTTACAAGAATACAATTTAGTTCAACAATTTGAATAGATTCCTAAAAAATAGGATCTAAGAAATAATTAGGAAAACAATCTTAACGAGATCATAACAATGAATAACAAACCCTAACAATAATCATTTCTAGAATTCTCCATTATTACACTAACATGAAGCGCTTTTAGTGATAATATCCCATAGGGACACATTCCTAGGATCAATTATCATCTTATTAGGTGTGACTATGCCATTAAAAAAAATGGGTCGTAAGACCTAGTGAGGGTAGGAGAAACACTCAAATGTCATGAGGAAATGATAAATTATTGTGTTGTTATTAATTGGTACTTCCACTTGTAGCGAAGACCACTTAAAATCAGATTAGCAATGGTGGTAGCTACCACAACAACAATGGTTGTCTCAACAATTGAAGTATGTATACATCCACACCTAAATGAGAAATTAATTCTTTTGTGGATTGAAAATGCTAGAATTTATAGATTTTACTTTTATGTTACTAAAATATTATTTTTATTGTTGTTTGTAGGGTAAACATGGAATTTTTATGTACATGTAAATGTAATAACAAGATACATGAACTTGGAAATATTGGAACGAAGTATAAGTATCGGCCACTATAATGTGAACCCTGTTGGAAAGTTAGTTGCCATTGATGTCAACTCTAGATGAACTCTAGAAGCATTGATGTGAACCCTAGTCAACCCTAGAAGAAGTCCTAGAAAGATGGCTAAGTGGTTAAGTGGTTGAGAAGCCCCAAATAGTGTGGTCATGGAACCTAAAGTTGTTTGAGGAATAAGGATATGCATGATAGTGTAAATGCATGTATCACACTCATAGATGGATAGCCCTTATCATTTCATTTCCAATAGTAGGTGGTTCCTCGTGGTTGATGAGTTATTCCCTACTAAGTTGGAAGCCCCAAAGAATTGTTAAGAAACCCCTAAATAGTTACAAGTCATTAATTAAAGGGTAAAGTGGTTGTAACAAGAAGCCCTAAAGTTAAGGAGAGAATTTACTTTGAAAAAGTATAAATACACCTCAAGGATTCTCTCACAAGTACATTCACACATACAAGTCTATTGAATACCTTCTAAGTGATCTTTTGGTAAATTTTTTCATAGCATATCTAAGGAACGGAAATTATGAAGGAGCGAAGAGTATGGATGTGACTGAACTTGATTTATGAGGTTATCCATGGGTCATAGTTCATTAAAGTGTGGATTTTTGTGGGTCACAACTTAGAAATGCGTAGATGTACGCGGATCACAATGTAGCAATGTGTGGATAGGTTATTCATGGGTTGACAGTGGGAAAGGTGTAGATGTACTCGGGTTGTAGAACATAAAATCATGGATATCCATGGGTTGATAGTGTACAAATCACAGATCTGTGATTTTTTTTAAAAAATGGATTCTTGGTCCAAGTTGCAGAAAGGCATGATGACACAATAGGGTTGTTACAAGGTCCGAGATGGTATGCATCAGGTTTCATCATGAGTAAAGGTATGACTTTATGTATTTGATGCATGGATGGTTTGGCACATCCTTAAGGCATGTCTTGGAGGCCTCTTAGGTACATGGATGCATACTATTGAGGTACATACATGCTTGAGATATATCATTGGTACAATGTGTATGGTTGTTATGGTTCATTGTTAGAAGCACATCTTTTTTATGTTTGGCACGTGTGTGAGGCACACACTTGGTATATGATCTTGGTTGTTATGGTGCATGCTTGAGCCATATTGTTGAGACATTGACACATCTTGGATACTTAACATATGGTTTGTTGTATGGTATATGTTTGAGGCATATCTTGGATACATTGGAATATATCTCTTGGTACATGGTTTATTACATGGTTGATGCTTTGGTACATGGAACATGGCATATGATTGAAATATATGGTTGGTTGCATATCATTGATGTTTTGGTACATGGTTGAGACACATATATTAACGATGGTATGATACATGGTGAGGAACTTCTTAGTGATGTTGGTACTTGGTTGAGGCACATCAGTGATGATATCGTATGGTACATGGTGTATGGCATGATTGAGACATATCATGAGTGATATGGTATTTGGATGAGGCACATCTCATGGTACATGGTTGATGCATGATATGGTATATGGTTTATGTACATGGTATGGTATAGTTTATGGTACATGGTTGATGTACATGGTATGGTACAGGTTTTGGTACATGGTTGATGTACATGGTATGGTACAGGTTTTGGTACATGGTTGATGGATATGATGCATGGTTTATGGATATAGCACATGTTTGTTATGGAATATGGGTTTATGCACATCTTGGTGATCATTTTTGTAACATCCCGCTCTAGCGCACTAAGAAAACTTATTCTTTGAGGACACTTGCTCGCAAGTGATCCAAAATTTTATGATATTAAACCATTTGTCCTTAATTATGACGTGTTATGATAGATGACATGATGTTTACTTCATTGACATAGACAGGTGTTATTCACTTAGTTTTACTGAGTGTGCAAGGTTTTGGACCTTGAGGATGCGGAGGCATCGACGGGACCCCTTGGACTCTGGATCAAGTCAGGGAGTGTGTTTTTGGGGTTGATTGTTTACTATGATTCTAGTACATTTGATTATATGATATGATGTGGACATGTTTTGACATGATTCTTGATGATGCAGGATGATGATAGCTTGCCGACCGGACTCACATATGGAGTAAAGGGGCCACACACGACTACCAGAGAGGTTGAGGGAGAGGTGTGGACAACAACCCTACCACAACCTACTAGCACTCCCGTCGTGGCTCGAACTGTAGGTTAATGATTACCTAGTTCGAGAGGACCCACGATGCCACGAGGGAAGACTGCAACAATTGCTCGCGATGATTCTAAGGGGCGTGCAATAAGGCGGGGGCTTTGTCCATTAGAAGCCCTTAGTCTCCCACAAGTTAACATAGCAGAGTGTTGACTCCAGGGGTTATTGATGTCTACCAATCAGTCAAGAGGCGAGTGGCACCCTTGGAGCACGTGGTGCATCCTGAAGGGCACGTTGCGCAAAAGAAACACTAGAGGCGAGTGGCACCATTAGAGAACGTGGTGCATCCTGAAGGGCACGTCGTGCAAAAGAAACACTAGAGGCGAGTAAAACCCTTGGAGCACGTAGTGCGTCCTGAAGGGAACGTCGCGTTGATGATGATGAAGGAACAAATCTAGATGGCCCTAAGACATTTAACACATTAATAATTTCTTTAACAACTTCCCTAATTAAATGTCGCCCAGTTCAGAATCTAAGTCCTAAGTCTAAAACTTCTCTAGGGTAAAATTTTGTCTAACCTTAAGGAAAAGACCTTATAAAAATAAAAATAAAAATTTGAACTAAAAACCACTTAGGTAATAGTTTTAGTCTTGATAAAAATTTTGGGGTAAAATGAAGAGAGTGAGAATTTATTTAAAATCAGTGGATTTAAAAATTGTAAAGAAGAATTTAATTTTTAACTTGTAAGAGTATAAAAAGATATTAAATTAATAATAAAATGAAAAGATTAAATAGCGCAACTACCATTTTGGCTCTAATAAAAAGGGGAAGGAAGGGAATAATAAAAATTAGGAAACTAAGGAATGGAGGAAACATAATAAGGGAAAGAGAGGAACTTATGGTAAAAAGTGAGGTCAACTTAGTAACGAATCTGTAATAAAGAACCTTCTAAATTAAACTAAATTAGCAACATCATTTTGGGGAAAGTATTTAAAACCTGTAAGGGAATCTAGGGACACCTAGGAGTAAAAATAGGAGTAACTCTAGGTGGGTGAGGGAAATAAGACAATTTAATAAATTAAAGAGAATAGTTAATGGAGAAATGTGGGGGATGAATGACACTCGTACAACAGAGAAATTTAGAGGGTTTTCATTAAAACTTAAATTAAAAGAGATTTTGGGAAAGTTTGGAAGGAAAAAAAAAAAAAAAACTCTATAAAAGAGAGGAAGGAGGAGGATGTAGGGAATCGGTTGTTAGCGTAACGTTATGCTGCCAGATTTGTGACTTGACTGATTACTTGTGAGGAGTTGGGATTTCCCAGCTCGGATAGGAGTGGTAGCTCGGCCTTGCGAGACGAGTTGGGAGCTAGACATACCATCTGAATAGTGCGTGGCCCCTTTGGAGCTCCGGGGGATAAGGGGGAAGCAGAGTACCCCTAGCATTGGCTGGGAGGTACCGATGAGGTCTCGACGGTCGAAAAGCAAGATTTGCTCGGAGCGCGCGGACGACACTCGAAGCAGGCAAACATGCAAAGGTACACCCTTCGGTTTATTAGTAGACTTTGTAGGATGTATGATTAGATCTGCAGGTGTTTTACTTGTGGAATGTATTTGGTTTCTTGCACAGGAGATCCGATCCTCTACCCTGCTTGATTTTGTGACGGACCTTAAATACCCGAATCAATTCTTGCATATATATGTTGAATTTTGAGTGGAGTTGCATGTCTAAAATGCATTTTGCTTAGAATTCGTGTACTGCAAATGTCTGTAACTAAATACTTAAGTTAGGAGTTATGTAACATAATTTATGCATGGTAACTTTGCCTAAATTTGACTGTAATGTGTTTTCTGCGTAAAATTTACATGCCTAAATTTTGATCGAATTTACCCGCTGGACTGCATTTACATTTAGAACTTAGGTGGATGAATGCATTAAAGGTCCAATTGACTGTATCCCAATTTATGTTGGATTGGGTTCAAATCCCATAAGTAGTGCATAGTCAGGACAATCATGCACCAGATGAGGTTGGCGACATTGCCAGGAATGAGGATGTTCACGTTCTGTTTTGTTTTAAAAAAAAGAAGAACCTCTTACGTCGTTTTCTCCACGAAACCCCTAGTTCGTTCCAGCATTCCATCCTTTGAAGTAGGTGCTTGATACAGTTGGCATTGAACCCCTTTATACTATGGATGAATTGCAACTGTAATCAAAATTATCTGATTCACCCCTGCCAGCAGTGCTTGAACCGTAACCTTCGCCTTGCATTTTTTAGTTTAAAACTTGTATCTTTCCCCTCTGTCATTAAACAGATAAAGAAATTCTTGAACTGGTACGGTATTGGCATTTCAGTCTATAATTGACATATGGTTAATATCGCTGCGAATTGCATAGAAATCAACTTTTAAAATTGGATTCGTTCTGTATTGGGCATAAGGGCATTTTTCTTTCCTTAAGATCAGTTGGAGATCTCGTTCTGGCAATTTTGTTTTTATAAATGATTTCTGGCAAATTCTCTTTGTAACTGTGTTACTGAAGAAGAAAAACCCCTTTCGGAAATTTTGTTGTAAATTGATACTGTAACTCTATTCTGGCAATTTGCCTTGTAATTGTGTTACTGAAAAACTCTGTCGGCAATGTCGTTTGTGAATGGTTACTGTGATTAGTTTCTGGAAATTTTGTTTGGTTAATTGTTAATGAAATTGGATTCCTGACAATTTTGATTCTGTATGCTCGTCGGGTAATGGCCTTTTAACTCAGCATCCTCATCATTTGACGGAGAAATCAACCCTAGACATATACGATTGAGGGTGAATTCGACCTGGGTGCTACTCTCCTATTCATAGCCATGGACTCCGCCCTTCATTCATTCTGACAACCCAATTTTAGCAAGCTTGCCCCTTCCCTGCATTGATGGGCGTCCCTTCTGAGCTTTTACCACCTCACTATAATCCTCCCTCCCTGCACCTGGCAGTAACCTTATTATTGTCACGGCAGTAAAAGATTTGACGAAGTGACAGCGTGAAGGGCGACAATTTTTATGGGTAGAATGGAACGACAGAGTTTCTAGTTAGGAGTTGAGTGGACAGTCGGGCATTGCAATAGTTTAGAGTTAGTTTTATTAAATCAAATGCCCCCCTTTTTTTGTTTAAATTTAGTCGACTTTATCTTTGTTTTAGACCTTTTATTCTGGCTAGTCATACGTGGGTCGAAATGCACAAGAACCATTACAGTATAGATTCCTTTAAACATGAGGCGTACGAGTATTATAAAATCTGCATGTAGACATCCTTAAATAGTAATGAATGGTTTATATTTCCTGATTACGTGATTGATGCCGTGTATGGTTAAGATTTTTACATTTATTATGTTTAAATAATAAAATGTCTTTTTAATAATATTTCGTGGTGGAAGGAATGCTCATATTGATTTTGTTTTCAGTTACAAATTATCTAAGTAGTGGAAAAATGAATGAATTTTATTAAGAGACAAAGAGGAAAGTTATGAAATAGTATGTTTAGTTGGAAAGGAATGCCTTTTTGGTTAGTATTAATATTTGAAATGAAAGGAAGGTAATTACTAATTAAAAGTTGAAAGGAATGCTTCTTTTTAATATTCATTTTAGAGAGGAAAGGAATGTATATAAAAGTGGCAACTCAACTGGAAAAAAAATGTTTGCTAGTTGGAGAATTTTATTTACTTAAAGAAGGGATTTCTTTCTTTTAATCATTTATTAAAGAAGGGATTTGTGTTATGTATTCATTTAAAGAAGGAAACTGTTTATGGATTGATCATTGTTGTAAAGTATAAAGGTAATGTCCTTATAATATATTGTCTACATAAGAGTAATGTTCTTGTAATATAAATTATAGGTAATGTTAGGGTTAGAAACATATCAATGTAATGTTGTGGATATTTTAAATTGCTAAGTTATTGTAATATTATGTAATGGCATTGGTACCTTACTGTAATCTATTGTTATTGTAATATGTATGGAGTAATTTCAGTAAAATATATTGTCGGTAATATGTAAAGGTAGTACTTTATTGCAATATAAAATAAAGATATAAGGTTGGTGTTGATAACATGATAGGTAATTTGATTGTTATTTTAATTGCAAGTTATTGTAATATAAGATATAATGGCGATGCTATTTTATTGTAATGTTATTGAAATTTTTTTGTTATTGACGAAACATAAAATGTAAGGTCCTTGAACTAAGTATCATGGATTATTACGATTTGGTAAATGGGGTTTGCAATTACTTTAATTTACATTATTCTAAGGTTGGGTTGGATAACTCGTCGATTAATGGAATTAATGGAGTAATTGGTCTGTGATTAATGCCAATTGAGTCATAGAAATTTACCTTGTCTTAACAATGGTTGGTCGTTGTCGGAGTCCTTCTGATTTGCGCATTCCAGAGAGGACGTAGTTGTTTAGTTAATAATTGTTGTACTTGGTTGTGATCATTTAATTGCTTGGTCTGCTTGTGTCAGGAGGGATGTAGACACCTCCATGTTCGTCAGAACAGTCACCATCCCTGAGCCCTTAAATGGTTAAAATCGATGGGAACCTGGGCTTGAGCGTTGCTTATGTGTCTTGGAGGTCCTAACCATTGCAGGGTAGGATGGATGGGTGGTCAGTCTTTTTATTTGATGGATGATTGTTGTTCTTTGCTTGCAGATACTTGATGTGCATCTTAGGTTGTCATGTTGTGTTGTCATTATATGTGTCATGTTCATTGTCAGGTGGCGATGTAGAGTCAGATGTATTTATTACCCTTATACACGCACGCACACACAAAATATAAAAAGAATTTTTTTTTTGCAGTTGTTAAGAGGTTGATCGTCATAATGAGGAGGTTTGTTACATATGGTATCAAAGCGGGTTCGACCCGCGACTTGGGATTGATACGAATTTCATTGACGTGATTTGATTATACTGTTGCTAATCAATTTGATTGTGTGCGTGCAAGTAATCATGGTTAGAGGACGTCGCGGAGGCAGACGACGGGGCGCTAGGGAGTAGGCGCGACACCTCCAGTAGCATCCACGCCTGAGAGGTCTAACCCCCAGGGAGACGAGCAGGTTCTCGGACAGGAGCAGATAGAAGTTGGCGATGTAGTTGGGATGATGAGATCTTTTCAGCGCATGTCCGAGGCACTGATCAACCACTTGGACAGAGATGAGGCCAGGGCACTGGCACCCGTCGAGGTTCCGCAACGCGCATTGGCCGTTACTAGTAGCATTCATCGTGAACTCGAGAAGGTCAAATTTCCTGAGTTCTTTGGTGCCCCGGATGACACAGCCATCACGACATGGTTGGAGAACATGGCAATGTGCTTCGCACTTCGCGATTATACCTCCAACATGAATGTCTGTGTTAAGGTCCTAACCCGCACATAGGTAGATCAATGTATTCGGATGTAATAAAGGTCAATATTAATAAGACCTTTCAATAAAATAGAATAAGTCAGATGTAAGAAGACCTAATAGAAGCTTCCACTTCTAGAAGGATCTTCCTCTAGATGCTTCTTTT
>ML807634.1:93730-118690 GCA_009831015.1 Picea engelmannii
GTATAAATAGGAGTCGAGGGTATGAGAACCCTAACTTGGATATTATTGTAATAGAGCGCTGCTCGATTGGAGGTTGCCCCCTCGAAGAGGCCTGTGAACATTGCTATCTGATTCAAACTGCTATTTCTGTTGCTATTTCGTGAATCATTTCTGTGTATTGTGAAGATTATGCTGTATATTTTACTGTTATTCTGTTATTTCTAGCATTTCGTTTCTGTTCTGCATATTTTATATATCTGGTATCTTGTAGTCTGCATGGCGGTCTTTCAACTGAAGGGGAGCACCCTTCTATGGTGGAAGATGCTTCTATCGCAGCTGAACATGGCCATTGAAGACGTGTCATGGGAACTGTTCGAGGAACGGTTCCGAGAGAGGTACCTTTCAGAGGAATTCATTGAGCGTCAGCTCAATGAGTTCAACGCATTACGACAGGGAGGTCGTACGGTGCCCGAGTACGAGGCACATTTTATGGAGATGTTGCAGTATGCTCCGCACCTTAACACAGAGAAACTTAAGGTCAATCGGTTCGTGTTCAGCCTTAACGGAAGCCTGCGTGCAAAGGTTAGGATTTTGATGCCTCAAACCTTGCACGATGTCATCCAGAAGGCCCTCGTAGCAGAGGAGGAGCTTATCAGTGGGGGTCAGACCAGGACTCCAGTGAGAACAATAGGGAAGGGTTCATCTGGAACACCACAGCATCGGACACCAACGAGACATACGTCGGGATATTGTGGCTTCCAAAGGGGATCCACTTTCACTACACCCCAGCGACCGTCGCCTCAGCAGCAGACACCTTATCGGGGACCACAACATCAATAGCAGCGTCGCCCGCAGCAGTAGCAGTTTAGGCATGTTTAGCAGAACAGAGCAGGGGTCTAGGCCAGTGGGCCGTCATCTTCTACTTCAGGTACCAGGACTATTGGGCCGAAGAAGGGGTGTTGGACATTTGGGGAGCCACACTACCAGCGCGACTATCCTATGGAGAGGACCAGAGTGTTCGGATCAGCCGGATCCACTACAGTGGGACACATGGGCAAGGCCCATTGGATTCATGCAGCGGTGAATAACCACTAGGCAGAGCACCAATCGACTATGCTTGAGACAACAGGTACCATCGCTAACTAGACCCTTAGTGTTTTGATAGATCCCGGTGCTACTGAGAGTTTCATTTCTGGTGCAGCGCTAAAAAGGATTAAGGTAAAGGCAGTCAATCAGAATGATTTTAGCTTTGTAGAGATGGCTTTAGGAGCCAAACATAAGGTTGGAGGAAAAGTTACGGGCTGTGCCCTTAACCTGGGAGAGTTTGTCACGAGGACCAACTTGTACGTTACCATCTTAGGATCTTACGATGTCGTAATTGGTATGGATTGGTTGGAATTGCATGAGGCAATACTCAAATCTAAGACAAAATGATTGAGCTTGGTCTATGACGAGGGACATAGACGTGTGATTGTAGGACAGAACCAGGGAGGTTCCCTGAGGTTCGTCTCTTCCTTACAGCTACGAAAGAGTATGCGCAAGGGGTGCAAGCTTTTTGTGATCCTTGTGCTAAACGAGAAGGGAGTAGCAGAAGGTCTAGAAAACCTTCCGATGGTGAGAGAGTTTACAGACGTATTTCTAGAGGAGTTACGTGGGATGCCACCGGAAAGGGAATTGTAGTTTACCATAGACCTGAAACCGGAGACCGAACTGATAGCAAGAACGCCTTATAGGATGTCGACCCTGTAGTTGCAAGAGTTGAAAATGCAACTGAAAGAGTTGTTGGACCTGGGATTGATACGTCCTAGTGTGTCACCATGGGTTGCACCTATTATTTTCATACGAAAGAAGGATGGATAGTGGAGGCTTTGCATTGACTACCGTCAACTAAATAAGGATACGATCAAGAATCAGTATCCCTTACCAAGAATTAATGATCTATTTGATCAAATGAAGGGTGTGACGGTGTTCTCCAAGATCGATTTGCGATTAGGGTATCACTAGCTGCGGATCAAGGAGGATGAAATCCCTAAGACCGCCTTTAAGATGAGATTTGGACATTATGAGTTTACTGTTTTGCCGTTTGGACTGAAAAACGCCCCAGGAGTATTTATGAGTTTGATGAATGGGGTGTTCCGCGAGTACTTGGACAAGTTCGTCCAAGTATTCATTGACGATATTTTGATCTACTCTCGGATGACGGAGGAGCATGAAGAGCACTTGAGCTTGGTACTTCAGTGTCTGCGAGAGCACAAATTGTATGGGAAGTTGTCCAAATGCTATTTTTATCAATCAAGGATTCACTACTTAGGGCATGTCATCTCCGACGAAGGTATCGCCATGGATCCAACCAAGGTCGAGGATATTATGGAATTTCCTGCACTAATGAATGTCACGGAGGTGCGTAGCTTTATGGATTTAGCAGGACCCTACCGACGGTTTGTTGAGGGATTTTCAAAGAAAGAAAATCTGATCACAGAATTGTAGAAGAAAAACAAGAAGTTTGTTTGGACCGAGAAATGCATGGAATCATTTCAGAGGCTTAAAGAGTTGTTGACAACAACGCCGATACTAAAATTCCCTGACATGGACGCAGACTTCTTGGTATGCACAGACGCATCCAAGGAAGGCTTAGGTGGAATCTTGATGCAAGACAGACGAGTAATCGCTTACATTTCAAGGAAACTGAGAAGGCATGAGGAGAACTACGCGACGCACGATTTGGAGTTATTGGCCATCGTATATGCCTTAAAGGTTTGGAGACACTACCTTGTTGGACGAAAATTTGAACTAAAGACTGATCATTGTGGACTACAACACATTTTTACGCAAAGCGACCTGAATGTGCGACAACGGCGTTGGTCGAAATTGCTTAGCGAGTACGATTTTGAGATTACTTACATAAAGGGAACGATGAACCGAGTGGTAGATGCTTTGAGTCGGAGACCACGCATCTTTTCAATGATGCCTCTTCAGACGAATCTACGTGAGAAGATTCTCACTTTACAATGTGATGATGATTGGTACAAAGAGGTCGACGGTTTTATCGGACAAAACACAATGATGGTACCATGATATGAGGGATATTCATTTGATAGCGATGGGTTGTTAAGGTTTAAAATTCAGATTTATGTATCGCCAAACGATGAGTTGAGGATGTTGGTCCTGAGCGAGGCTCATAGAGCGGTTTGCATGGTTCACCCGGGAGTCACGAAGATGAGGGAAGACCTTAAGCCCTTATTCTTTTGGAAGGGAATGAAGGCCGACATAGTCAACTATGTGGCCAGATGTCTAGAGTGTCAGGAGGTAAAGGCTGAACATAGACACACAGTAGGATCATTTCAACCACATGTCATCCCGGAATCGAAATGGGAGGTTATTTCGATGGATTTTATTGTTGGATTGCCACTGACGGCAAAGAGACATGACTCGATTTTTGTGGTAGTAGACACTTTGAGGAAGAGTGCTCACTTTATTCATGTATGTACGACGTATCAGGCACCTGACATAGCGAGAGTTTTCATCAGTGAGATTGTGAGGCTACATGGCGTGCCTAAGAGGATTATATCCGATCGAGGATCGGTGTTTACTGGACGATTTTGGATGAGTTTCCAAAAGGCCTTGGGAACCCAACTTAACTTTAGTACTGCGTATCACCCGGAGACTGATGGGCAGATAGAATGAACAAAACAAACCTTTGAAGACATGTTGCGCATGTACGTGATGGACCAACAAAAGCATTGGGAGGAATTCTTGCCACTAGTAGAGTTCGCTTACAGCAACAGTTACCAGAGCACCATTAAGATGGCGCCTTTGGAGCTTCTTTACGGGCGACTGTGTCGGATTACCTTGAGTTGGGATCGACTTGAGGATAGGGTCCTAGTGGGACCAGAAGCGATCCAAGAAATGGAAGAGAAAATGCAAACCATAAGACAAAGGATTAAGGAAGCGCAAGATCGACAGAAGAGTTATGCTGATGTGCACTGAGTCGACCATAGTTATGAGGTCAATGATCGAGTCTTCTTGTGGGTTAAACCGCATAAGAGTTCGATAAATTTTGGAAAGGGAGCTAAACTCTCTCCTAGGTTCGCGGGACCTTTCAAGATTGTGGAGAAAAAGGGGCCCGTGGCCTATTGACTAGCCTTGCCTGATTCTTTGAAGCGTATGCACGATGTTTTTCATGTATCTGTTTTGAGACATTATATTAGTGATCCTACACATGTGAATGACATGAGTTCCTTGCAGGTATCATATGAGGGAGCACTCACGGCTGAGCCAGTCTGCATCTTAGATCATCGCGTTTGACATTTACAGTGTCGAACGGTAGATCAGGTCAAGGTCCAGTGGGACAGTTATAGTCCACACTCGGCGACCTGGGAGGACGCATATGATATGCACCAACAGTTTCCATTTTTGTTTGATAGATAGACTTATGATACTGTGATAATTTTATTTTTGCATTTATACTATGAAACTTCGGGACGAAGTTTAGACCAAGAGGGGGTGTATGTAACATCCCGCTCTGGTGCACTGAGAAAACTTATTCTTTCAGGACACTTGCTCGCAAGTGATCCATACTTTTATGATATTAAACCATTTGTCCTTAATTATGACATGCTATGATAGATGACATGATGTTTACTGCATTGACATAGACAGGTACTATTGACTCGGTTTTACTGAGTGTGCAGGGTTTTTGACCTTGAGGATGCAGAAGCATCGATGGGACCCCTTGGACTCCAGATCGAGTCAGGGAGTGTTCTTTTGGGGTTGATTGTTTACTGTGATTCTAGTACATTTTATTATATGATATGATGTGGACATGTTCTGACACGATTCTTGATGATGCAGGTTGATGAAAGCTTGTCGACCAGACTCACATATGGAGTAAAGAGGCCACACACGACTACCAGAGAGGTTGAGGGAGAGGTGTGGATAGCAGCCCTGCCACAGCCTACTAGCACTACCACCATGGCTCGAACTGTAGGTTAACGATTACCTAGTTCGAGAGGACCCACGATACCACGAGGGTAGACGACGACAGTCAGTCGCGATGAGTCTAAGGGGCACGCAATAAGGCGGGGGCCTTATCCCTTAGAAGATCTTAGTCTCCCACAAGTTCACCTGGTGGAGTGTTGACTCCAAGGGTTATTGATGTCTACCAATCAGTCAAGAGGCGAGTGGCACCCTTGGAGCACGTGGTGCATCAAGAAGGGCACGTCGCGCAAAAAAAACACTAGAGGTGAGTGACACACTTGGAGCATGTAGTGCGTCCTGAAGGGCACGTTGCGTTGATGATGATGACGGAACAAACCTAGATGGCCCTAAGACATTTAACACATTAATAATTTCTTTAACAACTTCCCTAATTAAATGTCACCCAGTTCAGAATCTAAGTCCTAAGTCTAAAACTTCTCTAGGGTAAAATTTTGTCTAACCTTAAGAAAAAGACCCTATAAAAATAAAAATAAAAATTTGAACTAAAAACCACATAAGTAATAGTTTTAGTCTTGATAAAAATTTTGGGGTAAAATGAAGAGAGTGAGAATTTATTTAAAATCAGTGGATTTAAAAATTGTAAAGAAGAATTTAATTTTTAACTTGTGAGAGTATAAAAAGATATTAAATTAATAATAAAATGAAAAGATTAAATAGCGCAACTGCCATTTTGGCTCTAATAAAAAGGGGAAGGAAGGGAATAATAAAAATTAGGAAACTAAGGAATGGAGGAAACATAATAAGGGAAAGAAATGAACTTATGGTAAAAAGGGAGGTCAACTTAGTAACGTATCTGCAATAAAGAACCTTCTAAATTGAACTAAATTAGCAACATCATTTTGGGGAAAGTATTTAAAACCTGTAAGGGAATCTAGGGACACCTAGGAGTAAAAATAAGAGTAACTCTAGTTGGGTGAGGGAAATAAGACAATTTAATAAATTAAAGAGAATAGTTAATGGAGAAACATGGGGGATGAATGACACTTGTACGACAAATAAATTTAGAGGGTTTTCATTAAAACTTAAATTAAAAGAGATTTTGGGAAAGTTTGGAAGGCAAAAAAAATAGAAAAACTCTATAAAAGAGAGGAAGGAGGAGGAAGTAGGGGATCGGTTGTTAACGTAACGTTACGCTTCCGGATTTGTGACTTGACTGATTACTTGTGAGGAGTTGGGATTTCCTAGCTCGGATAGGAGTGGTAGCTCGACCTTGTGAGGCGAGCCGGGAGCTAGGCATACCATCTGGATAGTGTGTTGCCCCTTTGCGGATCGGGGGGATAAGGGGGAAGCAGAGTACCCCTAGCATTGGTTGGGAGGTACCAGTGAGGTCTCGACGGTCGGCAAGCAGGATTTTCTCAGAGTGCGCAGATGACACTCGGAGCAGGCAAATAGGAAAAGGTACGCCCTTCGGTTGATTGGTAGATTGTGTAGGATGTATGATTAGATCTGTAGATGTTTTACTTGTGGAATGTATTTGGTTTCTTGCACAGGAGATCCGATCCTCTACCCTGCTCAATTTTGTGACAGACCTTAAATACCCGAATCAATTCTTGTAGATATATGTTGAATTTTGAGTGGAGTTGCATGCCTAAAATGCATTTTGCTTAGAATTCGTGTACTGTAAATGTATGTAACTAAATCCTTAAGTTAGGAGTTATGTAACATAATTTATGCATGGTAACTTTGCCTAAATTTGACTGTAATGCCTTTTCTGTGTAAAATTTACATGCCTGAATTTTGATCGAATTTATCCGATGGACTACATTTACGTATAGAACTTAGGTGGCTGAATGCATTAAAAGTCCGATTGACTATATCCCAATTTATGTTGGATTGGGTTTAAATCCTTGAATTAGTGCATAGTCAGGACAATCATGCACCAGATGAGGTTGGCGGCATTGCCAGGAATGAGGGGGTTCACGTTCTATTTTGCTTTAAAAAAAAGAGAACCTCTTACGCCGTTTTCTCCACCAAACCCCTAGTTCGTTCCAACATTCCATCCTTTGAAGAAGGCGCTTGATACAATTGGCATTGAACCCCTATATACTGTGGATGAAATGCAATTGTAATCAAAATTATCCAATTCGCCCCTGCCAGCAGTGCTCGAACCGTAACCTTCGCCTTGCATTTTGAGTTTAAAACTCATATCTTTCCCCTTTGTCATTAAACAGATAAAAAAAATCTCGAACTGGTACCATATTGGCATTTCAGTTTGTAACTGACATATGGTTAATACCGCTGTGAATTGCATAGAAATCAACTTTTAAAATTGGATTCGTTCAGTATTGGGCGTAAGGGCATTTTTCTTTTCTTAAGATCAGTTGGAGATCTCGTTCTGGCAATTTCATTTTTATAAATGATTTCTGGCAAATTCTCTTTGTAACTGTGTTACTGAAGAAAAAAAAACCCCTCTCGGCAATTTCGTTGTAAATTGATACTGTAACTCTGTTCTGGCAATTTGCCTTGTAATTGTGTTACTGAAAAACTCTGTCGGCAATGTCGTCTGTGAATGATTACTGTGATTAGGTTTTGGAAATTTTGTTTGGTTAATTGTTAATGAAGTTGGGTTCCCGACAATTTTGATTCTGTATGCTCGTCGGGTAATGGCCTTTTAACTCAGTGTCCTCATCATTTGACGGAGAAATCGACCCTGAGCCATATACGATTGAGGGCGAATTTGACCTAGGTTCTACTCTCCTGTTCATAGCCATGGACTCCGCCCTTCATTCATTCTGACAACCCAGTTTTAGCAAGCTTGCCCCTTTCCTGCATTGATGGGCGTCCCTTTTGAGTTTTTACCACCTCACTGTAATCCTCCCTCCCTGCACCTGGCAGTAACCTCATTATTGTCACAACAGTAAAAGATTTGACGAAGTGACAGTGTGAAGGGTGGTAGATTTTATGGGTAGAATGGAACAACAAAGTTTCTAGTTAAGAGGTGAGTGGACAGTCGGGCATTGCAGTAGTTTAGAGTTAGTTTTATTAAATCAAATGCCCCCTTTTTTTTGTTTAAATTTGGTCGACTTTATGTTTGTTTCAGACCTTTTATTCTGGCTAGTCATAGGTGGGTCGAAATGCAAAAGAACCATTACAGTATAGATTCCTTTAAACATGAGGTGTAAGAGTATTATAAAATCTGTATGTAGACATCCTTAAATAGTAATGAATGGTTTATATTTCCTGATTACGTGATTGATGCCGTGTATGGTTAAGCTTTTTACATTTATTATGTTTAAATAATAAAATGCCTTTTTAATAATATTTCCTGGTGGAAGGAATGCTAATACTGATTGTGTTTTCAGTTACAAATTATCTAAGTAGTGGAAAGATGAATGACTTTTATTATTATTTTATTAAGAGACAAAGAGGAAAGTTATGAAATAGTATGTTTAGTTGGAAAGGAATGCCTTTTTGGTTAATATTAAATTTTGAAATGAAAGGAAGGTAATTACTAATTAAAAGTTGAAAGGAATGCTTCTTTTTAATATTCATTTTAGAGAGGAAAGGAATGTATATAAAAGTGGCAACTCAGCTGGAAAAAAAAATGGTTCCTAGTCGGTGAGTTTTATTTACTTAAAGAAGGGATTTATTTCTTTTAATCATTTATTAAAGAAGGGATTTGTGTTATGTATTCATTTAAAGAAGGAAACTGTTTATGCATTAATCATTGTTGTAAAGTATAAAGGTAATGTCCTTATAATATATTGTCTTGAATCACATAAGAGTAATGTTCTTGTAATATAAATTATAGGTAATGTTAGGGTTAGAAACATATCAATGTAATGTTGTGGATATTTTAAATTGCTAAGTTATTGTAATATTATGTAATGGCATTGGTACCTTATTGTAATATATTGTTATTGTAATATGTATGGAGTAATTTCATTAAAATATATTGTTGGTAATATGTAAAGGTAATACTTTATTGCAATATAAAATAAAGATATAGGGTTGGTGTTGATAACATGATAGGTAATTTGATTGTTATTTTAATTGCAAGTTATTGTAATATAAGATATAATGGCAATGTTATTTTATTGTAATGCTATTGAAATTTTTTTGTTATTGACGACACATAAAATGTAAGGTCCTTGAACTAAGTATCATGGATTATTACGATTTGGTAAATGGGGTTTGCAATTACTTCAATTTACATTATTCTAAGGTTGGGTTGGATAACTCGTCGATTAATGGAATTAATGGAGTAATTGGTCTGTGATTAATGCCAATTGAGTCGTAGAAATTTACCTTGTCTTAACAATGGTTGGTCATTGTCGGAGTCCTTTTGATTTGCGCATTTCAGAGAGGACGTAGTTGTTCATTTAATAATTGTTGTACTTGGTTGTGATCATTTAATTGCTTGGTCTGCTTGTGTCGGGTGGGATGTAGACACCTCCATGTTCCTCAGAACAGTCGCCAACCCTGAGACCTTAAATGGTTAAAATCGATGGGAACCTGGGCTTGAGCATTGCTTATGTGTCTTGGAGGTCCTAACCATTGCAGGGTAGGATGGATGGGTGGTCATTCTTTTTATTTGATGAATGATTGTTGTTCTTTGCTTGTAGATACTTGATGTGCGTCTTAGGTTGTCATGTTTTGTTGTCATTATATGTGTCATGTTCGTCGTCGGGTGGCAACGCAGAGTCGGATGTATTTATTACCCTTGTACACGCGCGCACACACAAAATATAAAAAGAAAAAAAAAATTGCACTTGTTAAGAGGTTGGTCATCGTAACGAGGAGGGTCGTTACATCTTTGGTATCCATGTGAGTGGATCTTGTTATAGCTAGTTAATGATGATATATTAGTGATAGAGACATTGATAGTGATAGGGAAAGTGACAGGTTGGATGATTGGTTGATCATCAGGTACAAGTTTATGTGGCAAAGTGATAGTGATTGGATTATGTGACAAAGTGATAGTGGCAGGTTGATGTGCCAGTGACAATGACATGTTGATGTGATGATTATAGTGATAGGTTGATGTGACAGTGACAATGACATGTTAATGTGACAGTTATAGTGACGTGTTGATGTGATAGTGAAACTAACAGGTGGTTTGATGTATCAATGATAGTGACAATTACAAGATGATCATGGGTAGTGACAGTTTGAGTCTACACTTATATTTCATGGTGGTAGGATGGGGCAAGGAAATGGTTTTTATCCTCCTTCCATTTGGTTTCAGAGAACTCACAGAGTTGGAGTTTCCTTTAGGTTGGAGACTATAAATCAAGGGGTCTTAGCCCCCTTCTGGTTCAAGCCAGATAATACAAGGAGTTGGAGCTTCCTTCAGGTTGGAGCCTATAAACTAGGGGGTTGGAGCCTCATTCTAGTTGTAGCTAGAGAATTTAGGTATCTTCCTTCAAGTTGGATCATGTAAATAGGGGGTTGGAGCCTCCTTCCAGTTGGTGTTGGATAATTGATAAGTTGGTGCTTCCTATGAATGTATTCTTGATATATATAAGAAATCATTATGTGGTTTTCTCCCATTTGGGTTTCCACGTAAATTATGGTGTATTATGTATTTTTGGTTGTTTATTATGCACTGATGAATGCTATTTTTTTGGTACAATTCTATATTGAATGAATATGAGATAAACTATTGAATAACGATGATAAAGTTGAAGTTTATATATATTGTGATTGAAAGTGGTAAAAAGTGTTCATACAGATCCACCCCCCTTCTCAATATTCCAACAAACCCTATCCCTTCTATCTACTTTCTCTTGCTATCTAATATCCCTTGGTCCATGTTCCCCAAAATATTTCCTTAACCGTGAGAAAAAAAATAATTTAATGTCCCCTCCTTAGATGAAATTGTGATCAATAAGATTCATCATGGTTATTAGCTTCCATATCACCATTCAATTATAAAACCACTATTAGGATCTTTTTCGATATGTCGCAACAGATTGTTGACTGACTAGTTCAATAATAAAACCCTCATAAGCTATAAATAATAGTCCTAATTCCTACGAGAGCCATTATCCAACAAAGGAATTAGCTGCAAAACAACTAGTCTCTTCCTTGAACAATTAATATGATAATGTTGTAATTTAGGGGGATGTTGTAATTTTGGGGGTTGTTTACATGAGAGAAACAAAGTTACATTAAACCATATATATTTTTGTTATAATAATGAGAGAAGCAAAGTTACATTAAACCATATATATTTAACATATATATTTTTGTTATAATAATGAGAGAAGCAAAGTTACATTAAACCATATATATTTTTGTTATTGTTATAATTAAGGTAAACATTAATTCTAAGAAATAAGAAGAAACCATATATGTTCACAATGTGTAAAAAAGGAATACTACTGAGAACACTAAATACGTCATGTGCAGCACCTCATTGTAGTGCATAGGCCATCCCTGATGTAAATAACAAATGAGGGTATAAGAAACGCTAAGCCATCTCGTGATGTAAATAAATTTCTTAGAAAGGATATAAACAAAGCTTAAAATCAAATAAATAGTGCGTTTGCAAGATAACATGAGAACCTATTGTAAAAACAAATAAAAACACCCTTGCATGGTATGTTAAAATATGGTAGACCAAGTGATCATAGAGTCCTTTACTTATCATGGTAATGTGCCAACCTTTCAAATTTCAAGAGATTAATCTTGAAGCTTCGGAAAGGGCCCTTAGCCCCAAATTTATCCAGTAATATCAAGTCATTATAAAACAAATTCCACGAGAAGATCTTTGTAATACAACATCTATGTTTCGTAATCAATCTCTTTGGTGGATTTAAGTTTAGAAGGTATCCAAACCAATTTTAAAGATTGCCTGTCCAACACCACAAGATTTCCATGATTTTCCGAAGAAGGTTGAGGGGGGGCAAAGGGCTTGGTTGATTTTCCAAAGAGATGGCTTCAAGGTAAGCTAGAGAAGGAAATGACCCAATATGTTTGCAAGGAACATCTAATAACATGAAAAATACGACAATTGCAATATTCAATTGATTTCACATTCACAAGGACAATCCAAATTTGAACCACTTATCATAGATATCTGATAAATATATATAACAACAAATGACAAGTAGTACAACTATATTCGATACTTCAAATATGTATACTTATTGTGTTACCATNTTCTAGTTGTAGCTAGAGAATTTAGGTATCTTCCTTCAAGTTGGATCATGTAAATAGGGGGTTGGAGCCTCCTTCCAGTTGGTGTTGGATAATTGATAAGTTGGTGCTTCCTATGAATGTATTCTTGATATATATAAGAAATCATTATGTGGTTTTCTCCCATTTGGGTTTCCACGTAAATTATGGTGTATTATGTATTTTTGGTTGTTTATTATGCACTGATGAATGCTATTTTTTTGGTACAATTCTATATTGAATGAATATGAGATAAACTATTGAATAACGATGATAAAGTTGAAGTTTATATATATTGTGATTGAAAGTGGTAAAAAGTGTTCATACAGATCCACCCCCCTTCTCAATATTCCAACAAACCCTATCCCTTCTATCTACTTTCTCTTGCTATCTAATATCCCTTGGTCCATGTTCCCCAAAATATTTCCTTAACCGTGAGAAAAAAAATAATTTAATGTCCCCTCCTTAGATGAAATTGTGATCAATAAGATTCATCATGGTTATTAGCTTCCATATCACCATTCAATTATAAAACCACTATTAGGATCTTTTTCGATATGTCGCAACAGATTGTTGACTGACTAGTTCAATAATAAAACCCTCATAAGCTATAAATAATAGTCCTAATTCCTACGAGAGCCATTATCCAACAAAGGAATTAGCTGCAAAACAACTAGTCTCTTCCTTGAACAATTAATATGATAATGTTGTAATTTAGGGGGATGTTGTAATTTTGGGGGTTGTTTACATGAGAGAAACAAAGTTACATTAAACCATATATATTTTTGTTATAATAATGAGAGAAGCAAAGTTACATTAAACCATATATATTTAACATATATATTTTTGTTATAATAATGAGAGAAGCAAAGTTACATTAAACCATATATATTTTTGTTATTGTTATAATTAAGGTAAACATTAATTCTAAGAAATAAGAAGAAACCATATATGTTCACAATGTGTAAAAAAGGAATACTACTGAGAACACTAAATACGTCATGTGCAGCACCTCATTGTAGTGCATAGGCCATCCCTGATGTAAATAACAAATGAGGGTATAAGAAACGCTAAGCCATCTCGTGATGTAAATAAATTTCTTAGAAAGGATATAAACAAAGCTTAAAATCAAATAAATAGTGCGTTTGCAAGATAACATGAGAACCTATTGTAAAAACAAATAAAAACACCCTTGCATGGTATGTTAAAATATGGTAGACCAAGTGATCATAGAGTCCTTTACTTATCATGGTAATGTGCCAACCTTTCAAATTTCAAGAGATTAATCTTGAAGCTTCGGAAAGGGCCCTTAGCCCCAAATTTATCCAGTAATATCAAGTCATTATAAAACAAATTCCACGAGAAGATCTTTGTAATACAACATCTATGTTTCGTAATCAATCTCTTTGGTGGATTTAAGTTTAGAAGGTATCCAAACCAATTTTAAAGATTGCCTGTCCAACACCACAAGATTTCCATGATTTTCCGAAGAAGGTTGAGGGGGGGCAAAGGGCTTGGTTGATTTTCCAAAGAGATGGCTTCAAGGTAAGCTAGAGAAGGAAATGACCCAATATGTTTGCAAGGAACATCTAATAACATGAAAAATACGACAATTGCAATATTCAATTGATTTCACATTCACAAGGACAATCCAAATTTGAACCACTTATCATAGATATCTGATAAATATATATAACAACAAATGACAAGTAGTACAACTATATTCGATACTTCAAATATGTATACTTATTGTGTTACCATGCATGAAAGGAATGATCATTTACCACTCAATGAAACCATAAGGTGCAAAATTTAATGTGAAGCATCAATGAAATATCAAATCGTGTTCATATGCCCAGTCGTCATCATATGTTACAACAAGTAAGATAATTAGTAGTTTAAGAACATATGTAAAGTATACTAGGAATGCAACACTAAATAGGTTTATGGTTATTCAGATTTATCATTCATTCAATGTTCATTTGTGACATTTCAATTCCAATATTTCACTTTCAAAACAAATAAGGTGCAAAATTTAATGTGAAGCATCAATGAAATATCAAATCGTGTTCATATGCCCAGTCGTCATCATATGTTACAACAAGTAAGATAATTAGTAGTTTAACAACATATGTAAAGTATACTAGGAATGCAACACTAAATAGGTTTATGGTTATTCAGATTTATCATTTATTCAATGTTCATTTGTGACATTTCAATTCCAATATTTCACTTTCAAAACAAACTCTGCAGTCTATACATATGACCTATATAAATCTTGAAAGTGAAGGAAATCGTCCCTTAGAAAATGGTACAAATAGGGAGGCTAAGGGAACAATATTTAATAATTGATACAAAGTTTATTAGAGAATTCCAAATGTAAACCATTTATCACAACCATTCAATGACAATGTATAATCGGCAATGATAACATATTTGATATCCAACACAAAGTATGAAATAGGACAACAATAATTAGCAATAAACATGACAACACCGAACAAAGTTTTCACCATTTAACCATCATAACAACTATGTGTCATTGTTGTAGAAAATTTCCAAGTTGCAACTCGAATTCAAAGTTTAAATGCAATGCACAAATATGACAAAATCACATCGTTTAGACAAGTATACATGCATAGATTGTATCCCGTTTAATCAGAGTTCAACCACAACTAGATCAATATTGTAGCAACAAAATATGAGTATGTTATGAATGGTATAATTTTTGTATGCAGGATTCTAGCACAGAAGAGGGGAAAACATAATAATGGAATTTGTTAAACAACAACCAGAAAATTCCCATCGAAAATTCAATTAAAAATTGATATTGTTGATTTTGATGAGTCTCCAACGAAGAAATACGGTGATATAGCCTTTCTAGTACAACATCTTTTTTCTGGAAATTCCTTCCAAAAGACAGTTTTAGAGAGATGAAAATAGTTGTGAATAGTAAACAAACAATTTCAAGAGAGAAACATTTCATTACTACAGTACCAATGTTTTAAAAATAAAGAACGTCCCCACTTTTTTATTGTTTTCTAGGATTAATAAAACCTACCACTAAAAAGACGATATTGTTAAATATAATGTAACCTCAGCAGTCTGACTGTACACTGCCAGCTGTACTGGACAATTGTACTTTCTATTTTTGTCTTTCTTGAGCATATTTAGCTCAGCCATCTCCCATTGCATTGTAACATCTTCTCAGATCTTCTTCAGTACTTCTTCATACATTTCAATATACTGTTCTATTATTTTCTCTTTGCATTTATCTTTACTTCATAATTTATCATGGTATCAGAGCTTCAACAGTAAGCCTCTTCACACAACCTGGGGAGCAACACGATCCTAACAGCGCAGAGCTTACACACATCTTGAGAGCACGCGACAAAGACTTTTCACAAGGTTTGGAAAGCTGTCTGTAATACTCTCTAAAGATTGTCGTAAGAAACTCACACGAGGTTGCAGAGCGTACTACGCTTGAAAGAACAAGGAAGCAGAGACCGAGAGAGAAGAAACCTTAAAGATTCTTGTAATCTTTTCAAGAATCATCAAAGATTGACGAAGAAGAGCCGAAGGAGGCGAGAAATTTTAAAGAAATCAAAAATTTCGCTCAAATCTGTTAAAGATTGAAGCAGTGGACAAAGAATTCGTGAAATTATTTCAATCTTTGAAAGATTCACAATTTTTTTCTTCCACAGGAGAAAATTCCGTCGAATTCAGCAAAGATCGCGTCAAACACGCAAGGAACAACCATTGCGGCCATAAGAGTTGTCCTGCGAACGAATCCGAGGTGGGAAACTAGTTCCGAAGGGACGAGGAGAGCGTGGAAAAGGCATAAGCATTTTAGCTGTCAGATCTTGCGCAAAGGCCCAAAAACCGTTAGATCAACAAGAAGGTGCACGACGTTTAGTCATTTGAAGGACACAGGAGAAATTTCAACTTGTGGAGTCGCGAAATCTCGACATCATCTGGACCGTTGGATCAAGAAAGATCATGAGCCGTCGATCTTTTCCCATCGTAAAATCGGGAATCAGGAGTTGGACGAGCGAAAGAGTCTGCTCTCCAAAAACTCCGATACACGATATCGCAAAATCCCGAGAAGACTTGTGAGTTGTCCATCTCAGAGAACAGGTGGCAACAGATCAATGCATCGTCACATCAACATATCAGAGTTCGCAGTTTTGAAAGACAGTTGCAACAGGACTTCGAAACTCGCGAAATCGCGATACGCAAAATAGCGATAAGATCTCAGTCGTTCTTTTGCTTGGACACGCGGCAGACATCGAAGAACCCGTCGGCATTTCGGCATTCGGGGTTTCAAGTTGACAGATACATTGTGTCAATAGAGCATCGCAAGTCGCGATATCCCGAGGTTGAATCAAGACCGTCCATCTCTCTAGGACGCGTGGCGTAAATCCGAGGACTCGAGAAAAGTCCCGAAAAGGAAAGAGCCCATTGACACATCGAGATTCGGCGTTTTGCGAATCTTGAGTACAAGAAACACAAGCACTTCAGAACTCCGAAGTCCGAAATCCTGATAGGAGGTAAACACTGTCGTGGGGTTCAGCTGACGTCATCTCGTCAGAATCGCAGGATCGGGAATCTCCACAGAGAAATCCCCGACGCCTATTTGAGCTGTCCATCTATTGGGATGCGTGGCAGGAATCAAGCCCATCGGCATTGCAGGATTCAGAAAATCGCGGATCCTAACGACGAGACGTCCGGTGCATTTGAAGTCTTGATTTCGCAAGAAGGAATCAGGTTCGTCCATTATAGGAGGATGCGTGGCGCAGATCGAAGCAATCGGGAAAAGTCCCGAAAGGACAGCGCCATTGGTAAATCGGATATCGGGGAATCGAGGAGTCAGAAAAAATCGTCATCAGAACTCGCAAAATCCCGATTCGCGATATCTCGACAAGATCTGGACCGTCAGATCACACAAGATCTAGACCGTTGAATTGTCCAAAGGCAATTTTTTGCATTTTGGCGATTTGAAAGACAAAGAAATGGGAAAAGCCCGTAGCGCTTTAAAAGTAAGGTGCGTGGTTACATTGCAAGGAGACTAAGGGCCAATTCAAGCCCGATAAGCTCCCATCGACCATTGGAAAATTGACATTTATGAGATCGGAGGTAAATACAAAATTTTTCCCTCTATTTTTTTTCTGAAATTTTTTTTTCAAAAAAATTATGTCGTCTAGCAACTTAGGACCAACTCAGGGTCTGATTCTACTAGGGAAGAACTATGAGTCTTGGTCTCTATGAATGAGATCATTCTTGCAAGCACAAGAGTGATGGGAACCAGTGGATCTTGGATATGTGGAACCAGATCCAACCGCCCTCACTGCCATGACAAATGCGCAGAGAATTGCTCAGGCAACTCTGAGGACCAAAGAAAATAAAGCAAAATTCTGGATTCAAAATTCTGTGGATGATTCGATTTTCTCGAAAATCACAGGTGCTGGTACTTCAAAACAGGCCAAGGACATCCTTAAATATTCCTACCAAGGAAATGACATGGTCAAAACAGTTAAACTACAGACCTTGTGGACACAATTCGAGACTCTAAGGATGACAGAGTCTAAAACTGTAGATCAGTTCATGACCAGAGTCATGGGAATCGTGAACCAGATCATACTGATTGGTGAAACCATCACTGATCAACGAATTTTTGAGAAAATTCTCAGAAGTCTACCCATGAAATTTGAAATGGTTGTAACAGCAATCCTTGAATCCAAGGATCTGTCAAGATTTTCAACAGATGAACTAATTGGTTCTCTTGTGACACATGAGACCAGACTACATCTTACAGATGAGTCAATCTGCAATGCTTTCAAAACTCAATTCTCCTTCTGCAGAGGGAGAGGCAGAGGAAGAAGCAGAGGTCACCAAGGAAGAGGGAGCAATCAAAATAACTCTCATTCCACTGGAGGTAATAGACAACAATATCAGAATCAAAATTTCCAAGGTCAAAGACATCAGCAACAAAATCAACATCAGAATTTCCATCCTCAAAGAGGCAGAGGGAGACGATCAAATGACAAAACAAGCATACAATGCTATTACTGCAAAAAGTATGGGCACTATGAATCTGAATGCAGGAAGAAGCAAGCAGATCAACTCTCAAGCATAGCACATGTGTCAAATCACACGGGAGAAAACTCAGGAGGTATGTTTCTCTCATGTCACAAAACTGAACAACAACCTAAAGATCTCTGGTTGTTGGACAGTGGATACAACAATCACATGACAGGTAACAAAGACTTACTTTCATGCATTGATTCTTCAATCTCATATGATATTACACTTGGAAATGATTACTTAGTCAAGGTTCAAGGAAAAGGAATTGTTCCTATTCTTACTAAACATAATGTAAAGAAAGACATATATAATGTCTATCATGTTCCAGATTTAAAACATAATTTTCTAAGTGTAGGACAGCTCATTGAACATGGCTATAAGGTACTTTTTGAAGGAACATCTTGTAAGATATATGACAAAATCCCAAGTAGAAAATTAATTTCTGAAATCCATATGACTGCCAATAGGATGTTTCCCCTTACCCTCAGAACTGCAAATCTGAGTCAACCATATGCACAGAGTGCATCAACTGTGAATGAAACAATGGTTTGGCATACAAGATTTGGACATCTACCATTTCAGAGTCTAAGTCTTCTTTAGAAAAACTCCATGGTCAAAGGTCTACCTATTTTTAAAGAGCAAATTCCCCCATGTGAGTCTTTCATACTTGGAAAACACAAGAGAACTAGTTTTCCACAGTCTTCCAATCAATCCAAACAACATCTTGAACTTGTTCACACTGACCTATGTGGACCAATGCAAACAGAGTCAATAAGTGGTAGTTTTTACTTTCTAACGTTTATTGATGATTTCAGCAGAAAAATATGGATCTATTTTCTCAGACACAAGTCTGAAACTTTTGCAAAATTCAAAGAATTCAAAGCAGAAGATGAAAAATAGAGTGGCAAATGTCTCAAAGAACTCAGGTCAGATGGAGGAGGAGAATACAATGCCAGAGAATTTTCAAATTTCTGCAAATCTCAAGGCATCGTCATGCAAGAAACAACAAGGTATACTCCACAACATAATGGAGTGGCTGAAAGGAAAAATCAGACAATAATGAATATGGAAAGAACACTTCTCAAAGAGAAAAGTCTGTCAAATACTTTTTGGGCTGAAGCAGTAGCATGCTCAGTTTATCTCTTGAATAGATCACCAACCACCAGTCTCAAGATGAAAGTTCCCCAAGAAGCATGGAGTGGGACAAAGCTCAATGTAGCTCATCTAAGGACATTTGGATGCATAGCATATGCTCACATACCTTCCGAATTAAGGAAGAAGCTTGATGACAGAAGTGAGAAATGTATTTTCACTGGATATAGTGAAACATCTAAAGCTTATAGGATTTACAATCCCATCACCAAGAAATTAATTCTCAGCAGAGATGTACAATTTCTGGAAAATCAATTCTGGACTGATTCAGAAAATCAACAAATGGACAGTCAAAATCCATTGCTACCAAGTTCTGAAAACACAGAAAATTCAGAATAGCAAGTACCTCAAAATATTCTTCCAAGATTGCAGGTACAAGGACAACCATATAACTCACAGGATAACTCAACTTCTAGCAGAGAATCATTCTCTGAACCACAGAATCAGAGAACTCAAAGTTTGAGAGAAATCCATCAGCAGTTGGATGACTTTGAGCAACACACTCTTTTTTCTTTAATGTTATGTCAACCTACATCCTTTAAGGAAGCAACTAAGGAGCCACATTGGATTCAAGCGATGAACCAAGAAATTGACTCCATTGAGAAGAATAAGACATGGGATCTTGTTGATTTGCCAAGACACAAGAAGAGTATTGGTGTCAAGTGGGTTTACAAAACTAAACACAATGAAAAAGGGCAGATTGAAAAACACAAGGCAAGACTTGTTGCCAAAGGTTTCTCACAACAACCAGGTACTGATTATGGTGAAACTTTTGCTCCAGTAGCAAGGTTAGACACTGTCAGAACTCTATTGGCCATAGCAGCACAACACAAATGGAAAGTATACCAAATGGATTTCAAGTCAGCATTCCTAAATTATTTCTTAGAAGAAGAATTTTATGTCGATCAACCACCTGGATTTGAAGTCCAAGAGCACCCAACCAAAGTATATCGGTTGAAGAAAGCCTTGTATGGCTTAAAACAAGCTCCAAGAGCTTGGTACAGCAGAATTGACACTTATCTGATCAAAAGTGGTTTCAACAGAAGCCAAAATGAACCAACACTTTATACCAAAACAGATCAGCACGATAAAATTTTGATTGTATGTTTATATGTTGATGACATGATCTACATAGGAAATCTAGAGCTAACAGATTTCAAACATGCCATGCAATCTGAGTTTGAGATAACAGATCTTGGCATCATGAAAAATTTTTTAGGGATTGAGGTTCATCAATCAACCAAAGGCATTTTTGTCTGTCAGCAAAAGTATGCAGCAGACATCATCAAAAGATTTCGCATGGAAGGATGCAATCCAGCAGAAACCCCCATACCTTTAGGCACAAAATTAAGCAAGAATGATGAAGGTCCTATAGTGGATTATACTCTATACAAGAGTTTAGTAGGCAGTTTGTTGTATCTTACAACAACTAGGCCTGACATTATGTATGCAGCCAACCTTGTTTCCAGATTCATGGAATCACCAAAAGATTTTCATTGGAAAATGACAAAACGAATTTTGAGATATGTAGAAGGAACACTACATTTTGGTTTATGGTACACTAAATCTGATTGTAAACAACTCTCTGGTTACATAGATAGTGACTTTGCAGGCAGCCTAGATGACAGAAAATGCACATCAGGATATGTTTTTCAACTGGGCACGAACCTAATCTCATGGGCATCAAAGAAGCAACCAATTGTATCAATATCTTCTGTAGAGGCAGAGTATGTAGCTACTACCTCAGCTTCATGTCAAGATGTATGGCTGAAAAGAATATTGACAGACATGTCACATACAGAAAAGGATCCAACTCCTATTTTTTGTGACAATACATCAGCAATTGCATTATCTAAGAACCATGTGTTTCACAAGAAAAGTAAACACATTGACACACGGTTTCATTTCAAAAACGAGCTAGTCAATAATGGGGATATTGAACTACAATTTTGTGGTTCTAGAGATCAACTTGCTGATATATTTACAAAGCCACTAGGAAAGTCAGTTTTTTATTTTCAGAGACAACACTTAGGCATAGTCAGTGATGATGATTGTAACTGTTGAGTTTAATAGGGAGTGTTAAATATAATGTAACCTCAACAGTTTGACTGTACACTGCCAGTTGTACTGGACAGTTGTACTTTCTATTTTTGTCTTGCTTGAGCATATTTAGCTCAGCCATCTCCCATTTCATTGTAACATCTTCTTAGATCTACTTCAGTACTTCTTCATACATTTCAATATACTGTTCTATTCTTTTCTCTCTGCATTTCTCTTTACTTCACAATTTATCAGATATGTGTCACTGAAAAGGCAGTGCGTGTCTTTATGTAGGGACAACTAAACATCGCTTGATGATAGTTCTGGTCTGACCAATACAACAATAAACAAAATGTGGAGCTTTAGAAATATACCTAGTTCTCAATAGCATCGTACACATTCACCCTCCCATTATATAACATGGTGAGTTGGGAAGCCATGAATCTAGTTAGACCGATTGTTATTCTTCATATATGAACGTTTTGTGTAAGAAGGAGCCGAGTCTAGAAAGGGTTAGCTTCTAGTTTGAAGAGGGATTCCATGAAACCACTCAACCCAATGCCATGAAACCATTCAACCAAGCACTGCTAACAACTCACTTTTACCTCCATATCTTGTTTATCACGCTTAGTTTTTGGTTTTGGATTTGATTGATCATTGGTTATGTTTTCAATGTGTTGTACAGGAATGAAAGTTTGGCAGAAAAGGAGGCTCAGATATTTGAACACGAGACTGTATTCCCATGTGCCAACAAAATGAGTTGGTTCAACAGCCCAATAATGCAGTATCTCGGCTGGCTAGAGCTGGTCAAGAAGAACCTGAACTCCATTGGAAATACACAGTCCGAGCAACATTTTCACAACATTTTCACGAAAATTTGCAGCAATAATTTATAAGGCTTGAAATGGTAGATTGCTCCATAAAATTTCTAAACACGAGTTGTAGTTAAAAGAAAGTAGATGTCACGGTTTCTACTTTCCAAGACTGATATTGATTCGTTCCCAGCCTTGAGAAATGAAGAAGGCCATCAGAAAGCAATAAATCCATTGATGATTCAACCTTCATCAACTCCAACAAAAACAAATTTCACATAGAAATAGGAATACATCTAAGGTATAATTGATCACATGGATTGGGGTCTTCTCATGTTTCCACTAGTTGATGGTAAGAAGAAAAATATTTTCCATTCATTCTTGAGTTTTGGCTAGGGAATATGTGGAGAACAGATGGCTGAGAAGGTGTCTCAGATTGCCATGAGTTTGTTGTTTAACACAAAGAAAAATTTGGTCCCCTACAACATCGTACATAGATTTAATATAAATCTTAGCAAATTGTGAGAATTCTTCACGGAAAATAACCCCAGCAACAACAAGAAGGTGGAGCTTATTTGGGCACAACGCCTATGCCCTAGAGAGTTTAAGAGATTGTGACTATATTGAAATCTAACATAGAGGCTCAACATATTTTAAATAAGGATTAATCTCATAAGTTAGAGGAATTACAACTTTCATTATAGATAGAAACAAGCCACCATATCGAATGAATCGGGAAGGATACTAAGGAATGAGTAAGTAGCTATCTATAGTTAGTTGAATGAATGCTATGCTCAAATACAAATATTATTTTCAGGTCATACACATGGTCTCTGACCTCCTGCACAGAGGTGAAGATGTTGGCGAAGTGATTTCATCTTGTGGCGTAGCTGACGAAGCGATTTTAGCTCATGGCGTAGCTGCCAACGAAATCTATCAAAAGTACGGTACTCATCAAGGGATGCACGATGCAGTCATTTCTGTGACTCAGGATCCATAGGTAAGGTTTACCACAAAGTTGTTATCTTGTATATATTTGCATCTGCAAAATCATTATTCCATGTTATAATATAACGATCTTGAATTTATGCCTAACGATCTTGAAATTATGCCTAAACAGTGAACTTGTATGAAAAAAATTACGCCTAAACAATGAACCAACATCAAACGGGAAGAAGCTTGATCTAGATGGACTTACCTACTAAGCACTCAACGAGAGAGAAATAGCATGCCTTACATACATAGAACGGGTTAAAGTTGGATTGGTGATACCGCCCAGAATCCGCCTGCACTAAAAAGTACATGGACAACAAGTTATAAATGTTATTCACCCTGGTAAGTATTCAATACTTAGAATGAAAATAAAAATGGAAATATAAATAGTTATAGCTAACCTATAAATAGTTATAGTTATAGAAATGAAAATAGTAATAGTTATAGTTATAGTTATAGGTTTGCAGGTTTAGGATCAAAGATGAAGTGCACAAGGAGCCTCAAAGAAATACCTTGAAAAGGTAAGTAGTAGATAAGAAATATCTCATCGCCCTCACATCTTGCATGTTGCATGCATGTGTGCACCCACTGGTATGATGTTTGGCTTGACACGCAGAAGCAGAAAGCCCATGTTAGTAGAAATATTTTTTTATTTATAAATTAATTTAAAATCCTGATAATTACAAAAAATAAATTAGTACATACCATGAATAATTAAATCAAATCATGGCTTATTAACTAATCAAAAATTCCATAATTTCAATTGAAAAAATAAAATAAATAATTTCATTCTTGAAAAAATTAAAATAATAAACAATTTAAAAAAAAAAATGTTGTTAAATTAAATTAATATAAAGTGAGGGCTCCAAACCACACCTATTAATGCATCAGAAGGGACCAAGTAATATTAGGTCAATGATAGTTGACCGCGAGCCGTTGCTATAGTCCCTAAGATAGAAATCTATCAAACCTATTCAAATGTTTGAGAGTAAAAGTGTATGGGAATAAGTGCATCTATTCGAGCGAATTCTTAGCAACCATCAGAACTTGGAAAATTCTATCGAAACTACTGTAAAGTGTATGGTATTAAGTGCATATATCAAAGAGAATTCTCAGTGAATGTATAAAGAAACAATGTAATTTTAAAATACAAAATGAGAGCACATTTAACCCAAGAAAATAACATTACAGGTTCAAATCTACATTACCATGTATTTTTATATATTATTCTTTTATGCGTTATGACTATATAGTAACACTATTTACCCAATGTGAATTGTGGCCAGATATTTAATGTCCCTGGAAGAGTGCTTATGATCGTGTTGTGGATAGATAGAAATATTATTCAATTCTTGTCAAGATGCCCAAGAAAGGGTGTAAAAGAAGATAATTAGGGTACCTATTCCTTTGTTGGTTTAGGGGAAATCATGACAATTTATACACCCAATTTAGCGAATTTGAAGTAATAGGGCTCTGGTTCATCTACGAGGAAAGGGAACATTTTACCATAGTAGAGTAATCCACACCAACTTAGCATATGAAGAGCTTGGCATTCCACCGATTTAGGAACCTGGTGTGATTTGGATTTATAGTCCCATCAATGTATTATGGTGGGCGAATCCGAAAATATAAATATAAATTTGTAAAAAATTTATTAAAAAAAAAAAAAAAAAATTATTTCAAAATAAAGGGATTAGATGATATTTTAAAAGATCAAAAAACTTTGTAAAAAACATATGAACTAATAGGCACTCAAGTATAGTTGACTTCTAGCTCTAGG
>ML807635.1:8965-19605 GCA_009831015.1 Picea engelmannii
AGAGGGTGGGAGGGGGGGAGCATTAATAGAGAAAAAGTATATATTATATGTACTTTTTCTCTATTGATGAACCCCCCATCCCACCCTCTGTAGAGGGTGGGAGGGGGGGTCATTAATAGAGAAAAAGTATATTCCCGGGAATATAAAAAGAGTGTACACCCTTTCCTTATTCCTTTCTTAAAAAACATGATAGAATTGAAGTTATAGATAACACCATTGTTGAATATATCCTTAGGGTGATAACTCCCACTTGAGTGATATAGATAAGCCCCTATTTATGTGCAATACTTGGATGATGTGTTAGTATGTTAAATCCAACTCCACTTTTGACATTGGGTTGGTAGACCAATCTTTTCCATCATTTGAAAAATTCATTTAAATCATTTAACATAAATTTCCACTTTGATAGTGGGGGAAATGTGAGCCATGTGTCCTTCCTCAAAGGAATCTAGAGTAGAGATTGGGTTTTTGAACCAATAAAAATGACTTATAGGTATGAGGTATGAAATACTTAGATTCAACGAAGAATTGATCACAAGATGTTTTAGAGGTGAACACATCCCAAGGAAATAAACATGATGGTGCATATAATCCCATGGGGTAGTAAGGTGTATTTAATGTTTCAATAATTTTTTCATTGAAATGAAAAATGACATTACTAGAATTGAAGGTGTCAAGTGCCACTACAAAAGTGGTTGAAGAGGATCCAATTTTAAGATTGGAACCTATAACAAATTAGAAGGTATGTGAAGTATGGATCACATAGGCAACACCTATTGATGAGGATATAACAAACATGGAGTGAAATGTGATAATGGAAGGGGTAAAATATACCAAAGTAATAGATGTAAGACTCAATAAAATTCCCAACAAACACAAAGGATGGTTAACATATAAAGAGGCTACCGAGGAGGAAACACAAAAAAATAGATGTAGATCCCTCACTCACATTACTAGGGTTAAACACCTCTTCCATAAGGATGTTTTACATAATGTTCCATGGGGACGCGTCCTTTATGGTGGGGGGCACGCCCCCACATTTTTCATACTCTGAGGGCAGGGGAATGCTTAGGGAAACATTTCCCCATGTCCCCTTTTTGGGGAAACTCAAGGAAAAAACTGGGGAAACATTTCCCCAATGTAGGGGATGTGTTTCCTGAAAAGGGGGTTATCCAGGTATCCCCCCTCAAATTCTTAAATTAAAAATAACATTCTCCTTTATCTTCTTTTTCTATCCTTTTACTTAAATTTTTAACATTACTATTAATTGTTTCAGGTAATGGCAGAAGTGTCCTCAGACACGCACTTTTATTAAATAGGAAAAGAAATTACATATGAGAATTTGCAAGAGTTTACACCCGAACACACCAACACTCTTGCAATGAGCTATATATAAGATAAATTTCCCAACAAACTCTAGTTATGGATCACTTATTAAATAAACAAGTGTCCATTTATAATAAATGCCATCTTAACAATCTTCTAACTATACTCCTAATTTTGAGCCTAAGATACAACACCTTTCTAGAGTCATATCTTTCACAACAATACTCTATTTCTAAATGTCTCCATTTATTAATCAAATATTCTAGATTATTAATTTATTATTCTAAATTAATAATTATTTTATAAAAGTATTTTAAACTATGATATTTGTATTTTGGATCATCTAACATTCCCCCCTATGATCCAAAGGTACATTACAACAGATACCAAGTTCATCCCTGAACTTAGTAAATTTTATTCTGCCAAGAGGTTTCGTGAAAATGTCGGAGATCTGATTTTTTGAAGGACAATAAATTGGCTTGATGACATCCTTTGCAATGAGTGATCTGATATGATGATACTTGGTGTCCACATGCTTTTTCTTTGAATGAAAAACTAGATTCTTGGAAAGCTTAATGGAAAACTGGTTGTCGATGAATAATGATGTAGCTTCTGCTTGAGAAATGCCCAAGTCCTGCAAAACTCTGCATAACAAAACAATTTCACATGTTTCTTCCCATGCTGAGATGTATTATGCTTCTGTTGAAGAAGTGGCCACTGTAGGTTGTTTCTTACAAATCCAAGACACTGCTACTGAACCCATGTTCATTAAATAACCTGATGTTGATGCTCGATCATCAATACTTCCAGCAAAGTCGACATCTGAAAATCCACCAAGTACAAAATTTTTAGTCTTTTTGTAAAGAAGACCAAAATATTTTGTTCCTTGGATATATCGAAGAACTCTTTTGGCTGCATTCCAGTGGCTGTCCCGTGGTTTCTGCATAAAGCATGATAAAATACTGACTTCATAACATAGATCTGGTCGAGTGTTTGTCAAATAAATCAAGCTGCCAATTAACTGTCTATAAGTAGTGTTGTCTACCATTCCCCCCCCTTCAAATTTTGAAAGTTTCAAGTGTTTCTCCATAGGGGTAAGCGATGGTTTGCAATCCTACATTCCAAATTGCTGAAGAATTTCTGCTACATACTTATTTTGAGAAATGAAAATATGATGTGGACGTTGGAATACTTCAATTCCAAGATAGTAGTGAAGGAGTCCCAAATATTTCATCTTAAAACCTGCATGTAACTCCTTTTTCACCTGTGCAATATGATAATCATTGTTTCCAGTAATGATAAAATCATCTACACACATAACAAGAATCACTAGATATAAACCCTGTTGATGTATATACAAAGTATCATCAGATTCACTTCATTGAAAACCAACCTTCCTAAGGTATTCATCCATTTTGGTATACCAAGCTCGGGGAGCTTGTTTTAACCCATATAAAGCCTTTATTATTTTGAAAACTTTATGTTCCTGCCCTTCAATTTCAAAACATGGTGGTTGTTTCATATATACATCTTCTTGTAAGTCTCCGTTGAGAAAATCACTTTTTACATCCATTTGATGAACTTTCCAACCTTTCTGAGTGGAGAATGCAAGTGTTAATCGGATGGTATTCCATTTAGTTGTAGGAGCAAAAATTTCCTCATAATCAATGCCTTCCTGCTACGCAAAACCTTTAGCCACAAGTCTTGCTTTATACTTGTCAATTTCTCCATGTTGGTTGTATTTAATTCTGTAAACCCATTTGCATCCGATGGGTTGAACACTCGTAGGACAATCAACAAATTTCCAAGTGTTGTTATCAATTACTGCTTGATACTCTTCAATCATAGCCTATTTCCATTCTTTATGTTTTACTTCTTCTTTATATGTGGAAGGTTCAGTAAAATCATTTGCTACCATGGAAAAATTTTCTTCACTACTGTGTGATCCCCTTGTTCCTGTTTTATTCTTCTCATCTGGCCTTACATCTTTCGAAAGTTGAAATGCCCATTTTGGTAGTTGATGTTCACTTGTTTGGGGATCTGAATTACCATTCTTGTAAATTGTATTAATGTAAACTGATGTTCGTTGATCAATTGAAGATTCTGGAGGTGAAGAATCATTGTCAGATGAAGTACCACTGCTAGGAGATTCTGATGAATTGCTGGAAGACCTAGATGATGTTGTTGAAGTAAATGGACTGGATGTATCATCTTCAAATGAAGGAAAATCAAGTTCATACCAATTATGTGAATTTGGTTGACTTTGCATTTTTCTTTTTCTTTGATTGCCTTTAGTTTCTAACTTTTGAAGAAGACTTTCTATTTCTTTAGCACTCTTACTTTCAGTTTCATAAAAAACTACATCCCTGCTCACAATAAATTTTCCATTGGACAAAAGTTGGTACCCTTTCTTCTCATCAGAATACCCAATCATTGTGCATTTTAAGCTTCTTGAGTCAAGCTTAGTTATTTTTTCTTTCAGAACTAAGGCATAACATACTGATCCAAAAACTTTGAGATGTTTAACTCGAGGTTTCAAACCAAACCATGCTTCATAAGGTGTGATTTCGTCCAAAGAAGCAGTTGGAGATCTTTTTCTTAAGTAAATAGCTGTATGGATTGCTTCTGCCCAATATGTAGGAATCAACTTTTTAAAGGTTAACATGGATCTTTCCATTCCTAACAAGGTGCGATTCATTCGTTCTGCAACTCCATTTTGTTGAGGAGTGTAAGCATTTGTAAGATGTATTCTTATTCCATTGTCTGTGCAATAAGTTTTGAATTCATTAGAAGTGAATTCCCCTCCATTATCTGTTCTGAGAGTGCCTATCATTTCTTTAACTTCGTTTTCAACAAGTTGATGAAAAATCTTAAACTTTTCAAATGATTCTGACTTTTGCTTCAAGAAGTAAACCCAAGTCATTCTACTGAAATCATCAATAAAGAGTAAAAAACATTTGCAACCACCTAAAGAAATTTGTAGTGGTCCACAAACATCATTGTGAACTAGTTACAACCACCTATTTGCATGCCATGAACTTGTTGGAAAACTCTCTCGACTTTGTTTTCCATAAATACAAGCTTCACATTTTTCATTTTCCCTTTTGAAAGTTGGAAGTCCCTTAACCATCCCTTGCTTTTGCAATTGAGAGACTTTCAAAGTTGAGATGTCCATATCTTACATGACACAATCTTATAGGTGAAATACCTATACTTACTGCTCCTGCAAAGTCAAAATGCCTTGGAATAATTGTCCATTTCATCCTTAACAATTTTCCATATTCATAACCCGTCATCACTGTTTTCATATTCCGTTTGACTGAATTAATCTTAACTAAGCCATCTTCCATAATCACCCGATGTCCTGCTTGTCGAATAATGACTAAAGACAACAAATTCTTTTTAAAGGTTGGTACATACCATACATTTGAAATCATTCTTTCTCCAATATCAGGTAAATAAACTTTAACTACACCTTTTCCATAAGGGGTATGTTTGGTATTATCTGCAAGAAATACATAATTAAGATGGCATTCTTGAAAATTCCAAAAGACGTCACGTCTAAAAGTTGTGTGTTGAGATGCTCCCGAATCTAGAATCCAAGCATCTTCATAATCACTTTGAAAATCAGTGGAAATTTTTAATGATGAAGATGAGGTAAAGACATATTCTGAACCATCATCATCTCGATCATTTGCAAACTGTGCCGTGTTTTGATGAAACTTGGAAATTTTATCAATGGAAGTTCGACAATCTTTTGCATAATGACCAACTTTGTTACATCTTCTACAAACAATTTGACTTAAATCTCTTCCTCTGCCTGAATTTTGTCCTTTGCCTCTATTTTGACCTCTGTTTGGAGTTTGTCCTCTGCCTTGACTGTTTCCTTGAAAATAGCCTATGCCTTGACTATTTCCTCTTCCTTGAAAATAGCCTCTGCCTTGAAAATATCCTCTGCTTTAACTATTTCCTCTTCCTTGAAAATTGCTCCTGTCTGAAAAATTGTTTTCTCTACTTTGGCTTCGACCACGACCTTGTACAAAATATCCTCTTCCTATGCTTCTAGAACTATCAGTTGAAGATTTACTTGTGCTGGCTTCTATGAAAAAAACATCTGCCCCATCTTGCTTTTTCTTTCCAAAAGTTTTGTTGTGTTGAGACAACATTTCAATTATCTCATCAAACGTAATCTTGTCTAACTTTCCAGTTACTTGTAAAGTTTCCAAAAAATGTGTATAGGAAGAAGGCAATCTAACAATTAAAATTGTGGTCATGAAACTATCATCTACTGCTTGAAAACCAACATTTAGTATTTCCTGCTTAATGTTCTTAAGTATGGAAATATATTCATGTACATCACCTCCTTCAGTCAATTTATGTTGGAGCAACTTTAATTGAAGATCAACTTTCTTTGATTCAGGCTGAGTATCAAATAGATCCTTAAAATTTTTCAAAACAAACCATGCATCAGTAGTATTTTCAATGTGGACATACATCTCATCATTAACTGAATATTTAATGAGTGCTAATGATTTGGCATTTTTAATTTCCCATTTTGCTAATGTGGCTGCATTTGTAGGTTTATTTGGCTTAGTATATTCATTACATATATCATGCCAAAGTTCATTATAAATGAGAGTGATTTCAATGAGACGTTTCCTTGTCTTGTATGATTTCGTGCCTTCAAGTTTATCGGAGTCAGAGAACAAATTAATTAGCTTCAACATTGTAGTGTTGAATATTCGCACCAAAAAAAAATCAAGCAAAAAATATCAAGATAAGCAACACACCACATGCATCACGCAAAAAAAAACCGATCTATCGGGGCTTGGACTTGACCCTCGTATAGTCGTTGAACCAGGATAAAAATGATTGATCTTTGCACTTGGATCTAGTCAAATTCCATATAACTTTCAAAATTTTACTCCTTACAATGGTCTTGCAAAATTTGGGAAAAAAAAAAATTCACTCCCCCTCAAAGTAAAATTACTTTGAGTTACAAAAAATTTGTTAACCAACACTGTAGCAGGCTCCTCTCTGCTCGTAATATCTCTCCAAGGGATGCTGTCTCTGTGATGGCTCCCAATATTGGTAATGTATCACAACTAATATTGGTAAGATTTCCCTGTAGTCTGTACAAAATTGTTGACATAATGAAAGTTTATATTCCACGCTTAATTGCAAAGAGTTCAAAGCCAAGATTGATTTCAGAGAAACTTCTTTCCCGTCGCTGCAAATTAACTGTAGTAGCCAGAACATTCTTGTCGCTGCAAATTAAAAATAATTAATGGCCGCTTCTGAAATCAACCAGGACAAGAAGAGCGTGGAGTGGATTTTAGAGTACATTCTCAAACACTGCAAGAAGGATTGGCTCATCATTGAACTCCTCTGATTTGTCCCCTTCTCAAATGTGAAACTTAAATAGAAGAAAAATGGTGTTATTCAACAAAATTCACTCATCAAATCCTTTAAACTCTAGAATCCCATAAAGATTTTAGCAATGAAGCATGTAATAAATTAAATACTGCAATATGTATCCTGGAATTATGTTGGAGCATAGCCGTCGAGTGTATTGTAAAGAAACTAAGAGCCTAACAGATTGATTTGGGGTGGCTATAACGAATCTTTGAGAAAACTTTGGAGCAAAAGAGAAAGGAGAATCGCGATCTATAACTGGATGGATTTCTTCACCTGGTCACAAGTTCGGAGAATTGGGAAGCCGTGGAATTGAGCCATGGATCAATGCTTTTTTCCAAATCTTGGATGGATGAATGGAAGGGGATATCTTATTGACGATGTTCCTTTATTTGATAATGTTCTTTTGTTTTGATTCTGGAATTCAAAATCCTTTTGTGGGTATCGTCGCTGCGGAGAAATCGAGATTCAAGGATGCGCTTAGCAAAGTGTTGGGTGTTGTTGTGTTCTATCTAATTGCGGGAAGACTCAATCCAACGATTTTAATTGCAGAGACAAAAGAAAATTTATTTTCCTTTTTTTTACAAAAAAAATGAACAATTAACTGACCAAATAATCTGATGGAGTGCGCCGAATTTTTTCTTGGTCTGTAGAGCTGGATTCTCCTCCTCAGATCAGCTAATTTCCTCCTCACATTAGCTGCATTACTGGAGCTCTAATACCACAATAATGGCATAAGTGTCCTCAGACACACACTTTTATTAAATAGGAAAATAAATTACATATGAGAATTTGCAAGAGTTTACACCCGAACACACTGACACTCTTGCAATGATCCATATATAAGCTAAATGTCCTAACAAACTCTAGTTATGGGTCACTTATTAAATAAACAAGTGTCCATTTACAATAAATGCTATCTTAACAATCTTCCAACTATACTCCTAATTTAGAGCCTAAGATACAACACCTTTCTAGAGTCATATCTTTCACAACACTATTGTATTTCTAAATGTCTCCATTTATTAATCAAATATTCTAGATTATTAATTTATTCTTCTAAATTAATAATTATTTTATCAAAGTATTTTAAACTATGATATTTGTATTTTGGATAATCTAACATCAGGATGTTTGAGAGTGGTTCCACATCAACGGAATTCATACGGAGAAAGTAGAATTCCATATCCCATTCATAATTCAATAAACTTAACAATTTGCAGGATTTTAGGATTGGAAGGATTATAATGTTTCCACTAAATTGTACAGTGATGAATTTTCATGGGATAAATTGTTATTGTTGGGATTTTATCATTATTATTTTCATAATTTTAGAGACGGGGACCCCTATGCTAGGGACCCCAATGTCCCTGTCCCCCTTGAATTTCCCTAAAATTTGGGGGTGCTCCCAGACATCCCCTTTGTGCATCTCCCTGCTCCTGCGCTCCCCTGTCTTTGAAACATGGTGAAACATTGGTTTTATGACATAGCATGAATTTGGAGAGCTTCCACATGAATGGTTCTAAACTTAGGGAGTCGAGGAAAATGGTGCAAATAGTGACCATAGGTATCACATCAAGTGCACAGATAATTTGTATGCAATTATTTGTTTCACTCATAGGAGAGTTTGAGTGAGTAATTTGAACCAATAGGATAGATTTATCACACTTCTCATCTTTAGGATAAAGTGTACCTCGTAATGTTGGGAGCTTCAGGCACTAATGGGTGGCATGGCAATTAATGTTGCAAATGGCACAAGGAGGAGTAACCTTTTAAGGTGCATTAGTATGAGTAGCTACAACTATATACATGGGGTTGGCACCCCTAACTTTATTGTTGTTTCCCCCACCTTTACTAGTATGAGCTTGGGGAACAAGTTTTTCAACTAGCTACAATACAGGTAATAATGGTGTAGTCATAGGTTGAACATGAATCAATACTAGATGGAGGATGGAACTAAAGAAATAGGTGGGTTAGGTGGGTTGAGATGCCATAATGGGATACCCAAAGTGAGTTTGGGAAGATTTAATGTCTCCATGATATGGGTTCCAATGATACCAAGAAGAGGAAATGATAATTGAATATGTACAATAGGGGAACCAACCCATGGATTACCTACCACTTGGGGGGTAGTAGGATTAGGATTTGATTGTGAAGATGACTCTTCAAATGTATTAGTACACATTTGAGACATTACTTCAGGGGGAACATTTGGTGGTTGTTTGGAATAGATACAAAATAAACAAGGGTCTTATAATATACTTGGACCAACCTCTATAAAAGAAGGCATAAACAAGTACACTCGATCATGGGAAAGGCATTGTTTGGATTGAACATTGAATTAAGATCGTGATATGTATGTTGATAAAGAGTCATGATATTTCCTTGATGGAAGAACATCATCAGATGAAACAAGTTCAACAATAATATTTTGTAGAAGTACTTGTAGTTGGGAAGGATGACTATCATATGCATGAAGGGTTATGCACACAGAGTTATAATTGATGAAACCAATTTCAAAGATCCCAAATTATTCTAAATATGTGTGGACATGACACGTGGAATCACCCTCATCAATAATATAATGATGGAAAATTAGCTTCTTGATGGTGACCCATACCTAAATTGCAATTGAAGAAGGAAGTTGAATCTCCTCCCAATCCAATTAGAAAGTAATCAACCTAGCACTAGATGGGTCTATTGCACCCAAAGTTTTAATCAAGGACCTCTTCTAAGAGGGGAGGTTCTAAAGTGCCTCAAGGGTGGACATGACAATATGATACCATGCCAAATCATCCATGAAACTATAGTTATGAGTATCCCTTGCAAGAGGGTTATGAGAAATATGACCCAAAGGAACCTTTGGTACTTTAGGAGTAGGGTCAACATCTGGTCACAAAATTTGCAAGGGATTTCTAGGTTGGGGTGGTTCATTTTCCTTATCAAGAGATGTAAATTCAGGTGGCATACCATATTGGTTTCACCAAGCATGAAGGTTGAAATCCACAAAATTCATGTAAATATTTTGAAAGGAAGGATCTCTGAGAGGGTTAGATGTAAATGGTTGATTGGGATGAGGTGTCATTGACTGTTTCGTCACTAATACTTGCAATGTCAAAGGATTATACAAAAACATGGGTTGAGAAATATGGGGGTAAGTTGAGTACTCATTTGATCTTGGGAAGCATTGGTAGACTCATGTTAGATGCTTCTTCCAACATACAACGTACCATGGATAATAATGTACACTGATGAGGGTAATTCCCATACACATCACAAAGCGAACAAGGGTAGTTTTTCTCCAATTGAGAATTATTTCCTTGCTTGGGAGGATGATTGGGATATTGGTTTTAGTTTGTGAGATTGGGATTTCTCCTAACATTAGCAAGTGGATTTGGAGGGTTGCCCCAGGCCTCTTGATTTTGGTTGTTAACCTTTCTCTTCCTCTTATTTTTATTTTTATTGTTATTCTGCACATTAGGAGGATGAAGTGCATTTCGTTGGGCACAAAATTGGTGTTGTGGGGGAGGAACTTGTTGAACTTGATTTGAGTGGGGTTGTGGCATGAAAACTTGCGGTTCTAGGGGAGTTGGAGGTGGACCAAGGAATGATTAATAAGGGTTATGGGCCATAAAATCCACATAGAGTGATGATGCACAACTGCATGCAATGCCACTGCATGAATATCCATGGATATGTGGCTGCATAGGAATAGCTAAGTGAAAAGTAGTATCTTCAACATGTGGCGATGAGAACGAATGATCATATGGGTTGTATGGAAATAAAGGTTCCCATACAAAGGTAGACAAAACATGGGATTTCCACCATAATGGTTCCTATACATACTATTACTAGTAGAGAAAGGTATTTGGCCACAAGGATTGGAAGTAAAAGCAACT
>ML807635.1:20757-32776 GCA_009831015.1 Picea engelmannii
ATAATAGAGCAATTTAATCATTTTTTACCATAAAATGAAAGTGTTATATCAACGTAGCATTATCATCTAATAGTTGCAGAGTAAATAAACAATGAACAAAAAAGAAATCACACACATACACAGTACACCAGTGTTTTACGTGGAAACCCAAAGTGGGAGAAAGCCACATAATGTTTTTTCTTATATGTCTTTAAGAATTACATTCATTGGAAGCACCAAATTCCTTTATTTTCCAGCTACAACTGGAGGGAGGCTCCAACCCCCTAGTTTCTCAGGCTACAACCCGAGGGAAGCTCCAAATACCCAATTCTCTGGCTACAACTAGAAGGAGGCTACAACCCCCTATGTTCTCCGGCTACAATCGGAAGGTGTCTACAACCACTTGTCCTTGCCCCATCCAATCACCCTGGTATATAAGTAGAATGATGGAACCACTGTCACACTATCACTATGAGATATACTGCTGTAAACCTGTACCAATCAACTTGCACCAAACAGCTTGTACCATGTATCAACCATACATCAATCTGTACCTCAACCTGTAATCAACTTGTACCATAAAAAAATGCATCAACCATGCACCAACCTGTACCAAACAACCTGTAATCAACCTGTACCATAAACACGTGCATCAACCATGCACCAATCATGTACCTCAACCAATACCATGAATAAGTGCATCAACCATGCACCAGACCTGTACGAATAACCTGTCACAACAACCTGTCCAAACAACCTATCACAACAACTTGTCTCATCAATCTTATCAACCAAATCATATATACTCACCAATATCAATCACCAAGACAACTCTCAAAGATGTGCATCAACCAATCATAACACAACAACTCATAATCATCACCAAGATCAATATGTGGTTCTAATAATATACCAATACAAGTATGCTACATCATCCATAAACCATGTGCCAACAATACTACTAACAAGTGCCTCCAACCATGTACCAAGTATGTGCCAATCATGTATCAACTACTCATCAACTATGACTCAACAAGATGTACCAACATCATCAACTATACACCTCATGTATGCGCCAAATCATCAACTACTTGTCTCAACCATGTACCTCAACAAAAAACCCTCATCAATTTTATCATCCAAATCTGATTTGTAATTCTGTAATAGAACTGTTGCATATGATCACATACCTGCAAACCTTCCTTAACTTTAACAACAAGAGACTAGCATTTTCATCAAACTTTACTTTAGTCTCACATGACTAGTTTTGGATTAGTCAACAACCCTAACTTGAAATAATCATTACTATGTAACTGTAATGAATGAAGATATGAAAATAGTACACAATGCTCTTCAATGTGTTTTATGAAATTCCTCTAGGTGTCACTACTTGGAACCTCTCATAAAAGGAGTTACTTGGAACCTCTCATAAATAAAGGAGTTATTTATTTATTAAATAATCCTCTTTGATCCTCCTTGACTTTGTCACTTCACTTTATTATTTAAATAATCCTCTTTGATTTTGTCACTTGTCTTTATTATTTAAATAATCCTTTTTGACTTTGTCACTTCAATTTATTATTTAAATAATCTTTTTTGACTTTGTCACTTCACTTTATTATTTAAATTATTTCTTCTTTGCAAGCACTTTGACTTCTTTGACATTTTGGGGATTCAAGCCAACATATGAGGGTCCTCCAAATTTGTAAGGCCATAATTCTCAAACCATGAGGAGTTATGCGACGTTCCACATACCACCATAAATGGCATGACATGTACTATCCATATAGAATAGTCTTACCTAAAAATATATCAAAACTCATACCATTATACATCAAACAAACTTGGGTCCATTACCCAAACCTGGGTTCTCCAACTTCACATGGCCATAACTCTCTAACAGTGAGGAGTTATGTGATGTTCCACATACCACCGGAAATGGCATGACATGTACTACCCATATAGAATAATATTACCTTCAAATATATTAAAACTCATACCATTATAGATCAAACAAACTTGGGTCCATTACCCAAGCCTTTGTGCTACTGGGATTTGCTACCAGACTTTCTCCAAGGGTTGACATCAATATACAATATCACTCTCCAATGGTTGAAATCAATGACAACCAACAATTGATCCCAACTGTCCATCAACCTAAGCCAACTATCAGACAATCCCCCCCTTTGGAAATGATGGGAACACCAACATTGATCACAACACTTAGTCATGATAACATTCATGCTTATACTCCTCATCAATGTTTCTATCTCTCCCCCTTTGACATCAATGGAAAAGGGTATCTCCCTTTGGGGTTGCTCCCCCTGAATGAACTCTCCTTGGGCTTCTCCCCCTGTTTACATGCCTTTGTGCGCTCTCTCCAAGAATTTATGTCTTGCATATGATAAATATCTCCCCCCTTTGTCATCAATGGCAAAGGTATCTTTCCATCCGGGGTTGCTCCCCCTAACTGAACTGTCCTTGGGGATACTCCCCCTAACTGAACTCTTCCTGAAACCGATCTCCCAACCCGAATTGTCCTATTTATGGTTCTTCCTCATGTACATCTAAGACATATAAGATAAGCATTCAAAAGCATTCATTTTTGAGTATAAATTACTCCTAGTCTCTGGCGAGGATACTCAAAGGCTTCTCATGGAAGCAATTTTGTAAAGATGTCTGCCACTTATTCTTTCGTGCCCACATATTCAACTCTGATGTTCTTTTCTGCATCCTGTTCCTATAGAAAGTGATTCTTGATTGGAATGTGCTTCGTCTTGGAGTGCATCACCAGGTTCTTTGAGATACTGATGGCGCTTGTATTATCACAATAGATTGGAATGGGCTCATCATACTTAACTTGTATATATGTTAAAGTTTGTTTCATTCATAGAACCTATGTACAACATGCTGCTGCTGCAATATACTCTACCTCAGCTGTAGATAAATATATTGATGATTGTTTCTTGATTATCCATGATACTAAACACTCACCCAAGTAAAACGCTGCTCCACTGGTGCTTCATCGGTAATTAATGCAACTTGCCCAATTTGCATCTGTGGAGGCAATAAGTGATAGATCCTTTCCTTTTGGATACCATAATACAAACTCTTTTGTTCCTTTGAGATATATGAAAATCCTCTTCACTACTAATACATGTGATTCCTTTGGTGCTTCTTGAAATCATGCCACCTGTCCAACTGTCTGCGTTACATATGTTCTGGATGTTGTCACATATAGTAGGCTACCAATCATTGACCTGTATTGTCTCTGATCTGTAGACTTTGAATCATCATATTTGCTCAACTTGCAACTATTTTGCATGAGAGTGATAACTGATTTGCAATCTTCCATTCCAAACCTCTTTATCATTTCTCTGATATACTTGGTTTGAGAAACAAAAATTCCTTGGTTGATTTGACATATTTGAAGACCTAGAAAGAAGGATAGTTCTCCAAGTAATTCCATTTCAAATTCATTCTTGATATAGAGGTTGTTGTCTGCACTTCCTTTTCTGAACCCTACATGTTGTAGATATTTATCCAATCTAGAGTACCATGCTCTTGTCCACTTTCATATATCTGTCCAAACCTGCTAAGTATTCTTACAAATCCATCTCTGTCCATACTGTCCAAGACTCTACTTGCGCAACTGTCCATAATGCTGACCCATTTATCACTATACTATCATGAAGTATTGATTAATCTATCAAACTGTACTTCTGTTAACTGACTGCTCTGGATCTGTCTTCTCAAACTATGCAAGCTGCTCGAATGATGGTTCTTTGGTCTGTCACAACTATCGCTTAGACTCTATTTATTAAGGTTGGTTGTCATTGATGTCAACCCTTGAAGAAAGTACGGTAGTGAATTCCGATAGCACAAAGGTTTGGGTAATGGACCCAAGGTTTTTTAATGTATAATGGTATGAGTTTTAGTATATTTGAAGGTAATACTATTCTATATGGATAGTACACATCATTCCATTTTTGGTGGTATGTGGAACGTCACATAACTCCTCACGGTTTGAGAGTTATGGCCTTATGAAGTTGGAGGGCCCTCATATGTTGGCTTGAAGCCCCAAAAGGTCAAAGAAGTCAAAGATCTTGCAAAGAAGAAATTATTATTTAAATGATAAAGTAAAGTGACAAAGTCAAGAACGATTATTTAAATAATAAATTGAAGTGACAAAATCAAAGAAGATTATTTAAATGATAAAGTGAGGTGACAAAGTCAAGGAGGAATATTTAAATGATAAAGTAATGGAGAACTTTCTAATTATGGAAAGTGGTTAACCCTAAAAATGAGGAAAATAGGTTAAGTGACCTATAAATGGGTTAAGTGACCTAGAAGATGGAGAGTATAAATAAGAGGCAAGGCTCTCTCATTTTACATCAAATTTGAGCATACTGAATATCTATAGGTGACTGAGGTAACCAAAGGACATCTAAGCCAAATTTCAGAAGGAAGGTGAAGAAAAGAAAGCTGAAATTCAAGGGAGGATAAATTCTTTTGATGATGCTTTCTAAGGTATGCTATTTACAGGTCATCTCACCATTTTCACAATATTTTTTTTTTTCTAGAATGAGTCAGACCATGATATTGATAGGCCATTGAGGAAACATATCCAAGTATCTGTGGTAAAAAATTCATCTTGTGGGTCGTTGTATTTTTGGAGTTACACTTCGTGGAAAATAGGGTTTGTGGCTAGTCCTGAAACTAGTCTAAAACATGTGTTTCGGGTAAAAACATCATAAATTATTCATAATAGATCCAAATTCAGTAAGACAAAATGTGTTGGTTATAGTACAGTCTATATTATGTTGTGTAACATTTTCAGATCCATTCAACAAATATTCCGTGCGGGGCACGCTCTACAAGGTCACTCTCTAGAATAAGCCAGAATTCAACAAGGTATGCCATTTTTGCTATAACTCCTTTTATGAGAGGTTCCAAGTAGTGACACCTAGAGGAATTGCATAAAATACATTGAAGAACATTGTATATTAGTTTCATATCTTTATTCATTACAGGTACATAGTTATGATTATTTCAAGTTAGGGTTGTTGACTAATCCAAAACTAGTCATGTGATACTAAAGAAAAGTTTTATGAAAATGATAGTCTCTTGTTGTTAAAGTTAAGGAATGTTGTAGGTATGTGATCATATACACCAGGTCTATTACAGAGTTACAAATCATATTTGGATGATGAAATTGATGAGGGATTTTGGTTAAGGTACCTGTTGGGTACATGGTTGAGACAAGTAGTTGATGAGTTGACACATACATGAGGTGTATAGTTGATGATGTTGGTACATATTGATGAGTAGTTGACACGTGATTGGTACATACTTGGTACATGTTTGGATGCACTTGTTTATGGTACATGTTGATTACAAGTTTTTTGGTACAGGTTGGTGCATGGTTGATGCACTTGTTTATGGTACATGTTGATTACAGTTTGAGGTACAGGTTGATGCATGGTTCAGGTTTATTGGTACAGGTTTACAACAAAATATCTCACAGTGATAATGTGATAGTGGTTCCATCATTCTACTTCTACATCAGGGTGGTTAGATGGGGCAAGGACAGGTGGTTGTATCCACCTTCCGGTTGTATCCGGAGAACATAGGGGTTTGTAGCCTCCTTCTGGTTGTAGCCAGAGAATAGGGGAGTTGGAGCTTCCTTCAGGTTGTATCCTGAGAAACAAGGGGTTGGAGCCTCCTTCCAGTTGCAACTGGAAAACAAAAGAAGTTGTTGGTTCCGATGAATGTAATTCTTCAAGACATATAAGAAAAAACATTCTGTGGTTTTCTCCCGCTTTGGGTTTCCACGTAAAACACTTGTGTAATATGTATGTGTATGATTGTTCATTTGTTCATTGCTTATTTACTTTGTAGTTATTGGATGTGTTGATGGGTCTAAAATCCCTTTACTCAACAGCAGGAACCAAACCCGCCACCGAGGCCCAATTAGACTCTGCAACGTTTAAGATGGAATGGTTCTCTAGATCTTGCGATCCGACCAATTTATTGATGGGCTTTGTGTTTTCTTTTGAAGGCTCTTCCTTCAGTTAGGACTGTTCTTTTCTGTATTTTCTCTTGGGGTGAGGTTGTTATGAGGGATGCAAGGAAATATAAACCAAATTGATGAGTAACAGGATGAATTTTTAACTACTGGGATGAGGTCGAGCTTGGGATAACCTGCTTCTCAAACATGCAGACAATGATTCTATGCCAAAGGGCCTAGTACTAATACATTAACCAAATGAGCATCCAATTATTGTCTGAGAAAACTAATTAACAGAAAGAAAACACATATGTAATCAAGATCACGGTAAGAAAAATAATTCATCTACCACAACATTCATCACATAATAACACAATGACTTATCTTCATCATTAAAGAAAAGAATATCAAAACATTGCACCAGATAAATTGACAACAAAATTGATTGCTCTTATTCATTTATTGCATCATTCATGGAACAGGATAGGAAGTAGTTCTTCTCCAAGTCCAATCACATACAATCTGATGAAAATAGCTTGTCTTTGGTCCAGAAAGACTTCTCAATTCATAGCGGTCTCAAAATAATTCTTAACAACCAAAAAGAAAGAGTTCTTACAACAACCATCGACCCTCGCTAATTGGTCTATGTCCTTATTTATAATATAAAATTCAACCAATATTAACAACTAAGTACAGTTTGAACCAAACAAAAATCGCCACGTGGCGTGATCATCCAACAGTTTCTTTAACAATCCACCCGAGATATTTCTTGAAAATGATGACTTATTTCATATTCAGACCAATTGATAAACAAATCTTCACAAGTTTGAGCCCATGTGAATCTGTGTTGTTCCATCGGGGCAACATATACTCCTCTGATGTTCGCTGCATGGGCCCAGTACTTTGCTAGACCGAATTTCAATTGCTGAAGCATGGTTCGGGATCTAATCGGATGTTTCTGCAAATTGTTGCACTTTCCCTGGCCTTGTATCGGTTATCTTCGCGAACTCTTCGGTCCATAGCAAGTCTTGTTCGGCATACAAATTGAACACATCGCTCAGGTCGATAGATTCATCAGGAGTGCAGAACTTGAGGAGCCCAGAATCCTTCATTGCTCCGACGATTCAGCTTCGGTGTTTCTTTTGAGTTCTTCGGCGAGGCCACAATACGAGCTCTATTCGGTAGTTAGGAGGATTTCTCTTGCAATCAAGGTAGAGGTAGTTTAGCGATGAAGCAACCTATGATAAGACATAAACAATCCAAAAATATTAACGCGTACCTGTGTAGCTCGCTAGTCTCAATCGTTTAATACTTACGTGATCCTAGTCTCTCCTTTGAATGACCTGTGATGACCTAGCCGAAGTCGCCGCTCCTCTTTGGTTTAAATGAATTATGTCAACGTGCCATAGGGTGGAAAATCAATTACAACAGACATGAGCGTCTAAACCGTCATAGTAATCACTTGACCTTTGGGGTCGAAAGGAGACGTTGTAGACGAGTGTGCGTGTTTATGCTCCCAAAAGGTCGGATACCGTAAAGATAAAGTCATTAAATGCCTCCAGAATCCGTATCATCAGGCGTGTCAAACATCATTCGTCAATAACGGAGGTTCGAAAGTTTAAAAATATCGAAAGGATCGTACCGCACGTTCCCTGCAACTATGATCGACGACGTTGACATGTTCTAGATTGCATCCATCGAGCACCTGTGGCGCATCGAGTCTTCATAACATCATGTCGTGAGGCGCGAGTGTTTTATTGGCACGCTCTATTTTTCTCCTTTGTTTTTCTATAAATTCCAGGAATTCTGTGGGGAATTCTACACATATGCTGAGCTTATATTCTCTGGAATTCTGGTCTGGCGAGTTTATCTTGGTGAAGTCTCATGTAGTAGTCCTTTATCACATGCAGACACCCGAGTCCCTACATTGTTGCATTATGGGATCCCCTTCAAACACAGGACGGGGTCTGCGATGCTTACCAACTGGTTGGAGCCGGTTGGGACTACTGGTAGAGGAAACGAGAGACGAAAGGAAAGGGCAAAAGCACCGGGTCTTCCCATTGAGGGTCCTGCTCAACAATTAGAGTGGGCCCAACTTGCAATAGCTTAACTCTACCAAGATAATAGAGAGTTATAGAGCCAATTGGCGGCGAAGAATCAAGAGGTATCGGTGTCGTAGGGTCGCGAAGGTAGCACAGTTTGGCTCCAGAGACGGCTTCGAGAAGCACAAGATACAATTGTGCAATTACGCGAGGCGCAGAGGATGACAACGAAAGAGGAGAAGAAGACATTGCAAGGTGTGAAGAAAAGTCTGAGAGAGGACCAACGCACATGAGATACATAGTGGGTGGGTTCTTGCCTTGCATCCTTGGAAGTGTTGCTTGACAATTTTTATTTTTCTTTCTCTTTTGTAAGGGTTTTTTATTCTTACTGCAACTGGGCCAGTTATCCGGATCCTCGGGGTTGTCTACTTGTATGTAAACCAAGCCCGACGGGAGTTTTGATTGTATGAATAATTTGAAAGTGTTTTGAATGTATCATGCTCCTTTCAGATGTGAATTAAACGTGTCTTCTTATTTAAATTTCTTCGCGCTCATCATGGGATTTTATAATTGTTATCATTGCATTTGTAAATTCGTTGATGTATTCTTTGTTAAAACTTCTGATATCGATTGATGTTAACGTGGCGTTATTAACCGAGGGTCATTAAAATATCTAAACATAAAGAGAGCACCCTACTAGCGGGTAGGAAATGCACTTGGGGACCTCATACGCATCGAAAGCACATAACGGTTTAGGTACAATGGCTGACGATGCTTGGATGACATTGGGAAAAGTAAAATTAATGCATGGTTTTCTTTGCGGGATAACGCGTTGTAACTTTTTCGATGCCGAAATTGTATCGAGGGTCGACAATGTCACTTTCCATTTGCGCGACACTTACTATTATATTTATTTGCTGAAGCCGAATGGATCAGTCTTTGGAAAGATCCTTCCCGAGGCTTATTCATAGAAAATAAACGCTTTCATCGGTTGACGCCGATGAAGGTCGGCACTTGGCTACTTTACTTCTCAAACAGTTTTCGCCACCTTTAACTTTTACCGATGCCGAATGTCTTAAGTGAGTCGGGGGAAATTCTGGGTCGTTGATTCCTTGAGTAGTTGTTAAGTCCCTTTTAGAGTTAAGATGATTCTTTGTTGTATGTTCAAATAAACTTTAATTAGTTCAAACATGAAGCATAAAAGATAAGCGAAGGTATCAGTTTCATAATTGAAGTGAAAACAAACAATGCAAAAGATCGAGTGGTACCCAAAAGAAAATGGTCATAGATTTTTTTAGGGTGTGTTGAGTGCTCAACAGGATGATATTGCTACATTGATATAACACTTGGATTATATGGTTAAAAAGGATTAAATTTCTCTATTACTGATTCACTCCCCCTCTCAGTAATAAAACAATTGGTATTAAAGCAAGTTCCTTCAGAAATTAGTTTAACCACTGAAAGGTAGATCATGGAGAGCAACAACTTATATAAAAATGGAATACCATAGTTCAATGGACAGAAGTATGCATTTTGGAGCATAAGAATGAACACATATATATAAGCACATGGATTTGAAATTTGACAATCCATTGTAGATGGATACACAACGCCAACAATTCCTCCAACAAATGACAAAGCAGTGAAACTCGTTCAGAATAATTCCAAAGCCAAAAATGCACTTCTGAATGGTCTTAGTGAAACGATATTCACCAAAGTTGCACGTTGTAAATCCGCTAAAGAGATTTGGGACAAACTTCAAAATATTTATGAAGGAGATTCAAAAGTCAAAGAAACAAAGCTTCAAACTTACAGAGGTCAGTTCGAACAACTTAAGATGAAGGAAGATGAGAATATTGCAACTTTCTTTTTACGAGTTGATGAAACAATAAATGAAATCATAGGATTGGGAGAAGAAATCAAAGAATTTGTAATTATTCAAAAAGTATTAAGATCTCAACCTATAAAATTTGACCCTAAGATATCAGCACTAGAAGAAATATCAGATCTAAACTCGATAAGCATGGACAAATTACATGGAATCTTCACAACATATGAGATGAGAACTGAACAGGAAAATCTAGATATAAAAGAAGCAGTCTTCAAAGCATCAAAAAAGTCAAAGCAAAATGGAAGGGAAAAAAAAGAACATAACATCAGTAGTGACGTATCATAAGATGATGAAGAAGTGGTCAAATTTGTCAAAAGACTGAACAAGGGAACCGACAGTAGGTATAGAGGTAAGCTTCATTTAATTTTTTTTAATTGTGATGTTATTGGTCATTTTGCTAACAAATGTCCTTATAAGAAAAAGAGAAATGATGAAGGTTATTCAAAAGGAAAACAAACATATAAATACAAAAGAACCACAAAGAAAGTTTTCAACAAAATCTTATGCACCAAAGAAGACATCCCATTATCAGATGAAGATGAAGTCAGTGACAGTGAGACAGAAAGAGTTCTATTCATGGAAGTAGAAGACTCTGATAAAGAAGACTCCGAAGAAGAATATGAAGAAGTCAAAGAAGAATATGAAGAAGTCGAAGAAGAAATTGAAGAGGCAGAAGTTGACTACCGAGAGGAATTAATGTGTGCTATAGAAGTTATCAGAAGAGAAAAGAAGAAAAACAAGAAACTACGAGCAAAACTAGACAGTAAAGAAGACACTCAAGAACTAGAACAAATGATCACAAATTTGAAGGTTCAAATAGAAGAAGATAAAAGAATTGAAGAAGTGTTCGACAACACATGTATTCCAAAAGAGGATGAACACCTTCAGTAACCACTCACATAACCAGATCAAAGATCAACACACTGACGTTTTCACGTGGTAAAACCCCTACGGGGAAACATCCACGGCCCCAACTGACGCGACCACTTGGAGCAGTTTATTAATGCAAAGAAAAAGATTACAAAGAGATTTTACAAGAGAGTTTCTCACAATCGATCATCGGAAAATGACCCCCCATGCTCTTTAAATAGATATCATGGACCAATTGGGTGTTAAGCCATGGATCAATGGTTGTTAAGATCGAGGAGAGTATGAGCCGTCAGATCACTCTATGTCAGGAACATATTGTGACCATCCGATTTCCTAACTACAAATGCATACTAAAGAAACACACTAAGAAACACACTTTTACCTAACGACATATTAGACCAAGTAGATCTCAACTAACTCCTAAGTGTCTAAATATCCTAACATCCCTCCTTAAGAACAACTTGGGATAGGATTGAAGGATTTACAATAATGACACAGTAGGAGAAGGAAGGAGGCATTAGAGCCTATCCCCCCTTAATGATAACTTCCTGAACTCCTAACATAGATCGAAGTTTGGAAAACTTCGCTTCTGTAAGAGACTTTGTGAAAATGTCTGCAACTTGATCTTCTATAGGGAAAAAGAGCACTTCAATAACTTGATCATGAATGAGCTTTCTGATGAAGTGCATGTGTAGCTCGATGTGTTTTCTACACTGATGTTGAACTGGGTCTTTGGCAAGCTTGATGGCACTCTGATTGTCACACCAAAGGTTGGTTAGATGCTGGTGCTGGAATCCAAACTCTGAAAGGATCTGTCGAAGCCATAGGGCTTCCTAACTTGCATTTACCACTGCTCGATACTCTGCTTCTGCTGAAGAAAGTGAAATAGCCTGTTGTTTCTTACAGGCCCAAGTGACAGGTCCTGAACCAAGGCTGAAAACATAACCTACAGTAGACTTCCGATCATTGGGGTTGCCAACCCAATTTGAATCAGTGAAACCAACCAATAAGGGAGTCCCCCTGAACTGTAATGTATCCCAAACTGAATTGTACCATGAACATAGCGAAGTATCCTTTTAGCTGTTTTCCAATGGCTTTCATGGGGTGTTTGCATATATCGGGCAACAAGACCAACAACAAAGGAAAGATCAGGATGGGTATGAGTCAAGTATAAGAGGCTACCAACTAATTGACGATACAGGGTGGCATCAACTTCAGGAGAAGTAC
>ML807635.1:46248-68037 GCA_009831015.1 Picea engelmannii
CAATTTTGGATTGATGAGGTTGTTGTTTTGAGCAACCACAAAAGAGCCATTTTGTCACACATTTAGACTATTGCATATTGAGTGGTCATAATTATTAGAGGTTAAAATTGGTACAATTAGGAGAAAGAATACATGTTTATTGTAAGAGATGATTCATTTTTAATGGAAAATGGTTGTTGTTGACCTTATTTATAGGCTTGGATAGTTCTACCTTTTGGTTTTTTTGGCCGACATTTGGTGTTGTAAATCTGGACAAAATCGCTATTTTTTGTTGTTTAAATTGCATTTCTAAATGCATAAATGGATTCAGCATGTTGAAAAGCCCCTAGGCACTCCGATTATACAAACTTAGCCACTCAAATATGCAGATCCAACCATTGGAGGATTTTTCAAATTTGAATATCTTTTCCTGGTGACTCCATTGGAAGAAGGAAGGCCTAGTTCTTATAGATTTTCATGACTTTGTGCTTGCAAGGTGGGACAAGCATCATCGTGAAGGTGTTTACAAGCCACCTTGGTGACTCCATTGTGATAAGGTACAAAGATTTCATTTATTGTTGAGCTCTCATGTTAATATTTGCAAATGATGAAAGATGGGTCCTTGGGAGTTACATGAAATATATCCTACTCTATATATTAAGGACGTTTCAGGATACCCAAATAAACCTCCTCCTAAATATGACAAGAATCTCCCAAGATTCAATGATGATCCTTGTCATGTTTTCAAGCATGTCTTATCACTAGTGAGGCATGCATCCACATTCAAAGGAAGACATGAGGACCTCTTGATAAGGTCATTCATTTGTATGCTCATTGGGACAAAATAAATAGGATTGGGTCAGGTGCTCTTGTAGCCCAAAGAGCATCCCCTCTCTCAAAATCTTTGTTGAAGAATTTCTCAAATGCTAGGATCCAAAATTTTAGGTTTTTGAATACGCATTTTGGCATTGTTTCCAGGAATAAAGTCCATTTTCCCAGAAGACGACATTGGAGGGGTTTTTTAATTTGAATATATTTTCCCGGTGACTCCATTGGAAGAAGGAAGGCCTAGTTCTTACAGATTTCCATGACTTTGTGCTTGCAAGGTGGGACAAGCATCATTGTGAAGGTGTTTACAAGCCATCTTGGTGACTCCATTGTGATAAGGTACAAATATTTCATTTATTGTTGAGCTCTCATGTTAAGATTTGCAAATGATGAAAGATGGATCCTTGGGAGTTACATGAAATATATCCTACTCTAGATACTAAGGACATTTCAGGATACCCAAATAAACCTCCTCCTAAATATGACAAGAATCTCCCAAGATTCAATGACGATCCTTGTCATGCTGTCAAGCATGTCTTATCACTAGTGAGACATGCATCCACATTTGAAGGAAGACATGAGGACCTCTTGATGAGGTCATTAATTTGTATGCTCATTGGGACAAAAGAAATAGGATTGGGTCAGGTGCTCTTGTAGCCCAAAGAGAATCCCCTCTCTCAAAATCTTTGTTGAAGAATTTCTCAAATGTTGGGATCCAAAATTTCATGTTTTTGAAGATACATATCATGAGCTAGTGATAGCCCTACAGAAGGAGGGCCTTCTTATCCTTTTTGAAGGTGATGAAGAGGTTGATGACAATGAGGTCTTCCTCAAGGAAGAAGGAAGCCATGTAGATGATACTGATGATATTATAAAAGACTTCAAATATTCACATGTTGAGGATGATTGCGATGATGTCCTAGATTAAGAAAGCTACCAAGCACTCAGGGAGAGAGTTGAAGGAATTTGGGGAGTTTTTGAATGAAATACTCTAGGTCAGCCATATACCACTGCTGAAGAAGATGACAATAATGATGTTGGTGTCCTAGTAGACTCTGGGCATTTTTAGGTTGATGCTTCAAACCATGGTGATCAGTTTGTTGTCCCATAGGAAGATGAAGAAAATAGCTTTGGACTCAGGGAGGTTGATCAAGACGACTATAGGGAGGATAAGTCTCCAAGTCATGAGGATGTTGCTGCTATTATAGGTGAAGTTCTGATAATTTCAACACGACAATACTGCTAGAGTTGTTATTGAAGACAAGGAGAAATTGTTGGAAGATGAAGTTTTTGATACACCATTTTCCACAAGTCTTAATATTCCTTCATGGGATATAAATCTGATACTGTGTAAAGAAGAGGCTCTTACTATACCCTCTGAAGAGGATGGATTGCAGAATGATGTTTTTCATGATGAAGACATAAATTGGATGAGGATTGGTAGCAGATCCTACACCCTGCAACTTGAAGCCTTTCCCATCTATGACACTTATGATCAATGTAACCAAGAAAAATGTAGAATTGTGCATGGGAGCAGGATGTTGGTAGAGGAATTTGGAAGGGATGCGTTCCATATTCCTTTGAGGGAACACGTGGGTCCTCATTCAGAAATTGTCGTGATAGAAACATTGTTTCTCTCAGCCCAGAAGGTTCTCATGAATGATAATTGAGCTATGTCATGCTTCATAAAATACAAACAATAGATCCCCTGTATCATCAGGCATCATCACAATTAGATGATAAAAAATCAGGCCCAAAAGTTACGAGGATTAGTTGTTTGAAGAGATACATGCCTGGGCATTATGAGGAGCAGAGTATGCCCACCTTAGCTATCCCAACCTCCAACCTTTTTCCGATGGATTGAATATCACTTATGGCTGACAACAAATGATAGAAATGCATGGATCATTTCTTTCTTTATTTACGCACCGGAACAATCCCTCTTATTTTCTTCTCGGCCTCTTTCTGAAAGGGGATCTGTACCCAAAAATTGAAGAGGTTGGCATCATACATGTATCCACCATGGAAGAAAATTCTAAAGAAGACTCTGATTTGGAAGAATTGGAAGGAGAATGTGGTGCAGTTATGAAGACTTTGGTTGATGATATCCATGATGCCCTAAATTGTGATGATGAAGCAATGAGTAGACACAAATCAGTATTGGAGCCATCATCATGTGATTTGGATGAGTTCATCATGACAAGCTCTATAAGGGACGCATTCATAGTGGTTTTTGATGATAACCCTCAGTATGATGAGTATGAATAAAATAGCAAATGAGAAAAGTGTTGCATGACTTTAAAAAATGAGAGCCCTATTGTTACAAATGCTAGTCACAATTTTGATGTGATGGAAATTTATTTTGAAGACATATCTCTTGATCATTTTCTTTTAGTAAAAAAATGGTTTGACAAGAGTCCAGGATTACAATGTGAAGGTGACATTACTTTGAGAATTCACGAATCTCAAGATAAATGTCAGCCCAAAATTAGGCACACAACTCACCTGGTAAACTCTGAAGCTAGAAATCTATCGCTGGAGCAAAGCAATTGCAGTTCTTACACTTTTTTCTTTGAGAAATCTCCTATCTATGATACTTATGAAGAGGGTTGTCAGACCCCTTTTCTCAAAAGAGATGGATTCCAATGTGTAGTTTCTTAGCAACAATTCTTGCACATATATGATAATCTCTTATGAGTTGACAATGATAGAGATTGCTGGCAGAATTCCAATTATCTTGGCTGGACATAAATTAATGACAATGATGATACATATATAGGTTTCTGCAGTAATGATGTCTTGCCTGCCCATAAAAAATAGTATGAGAAGTGCGTGAGTGAAAACTCCTTAGAAATTAACACCTGGGAAAGGACAAAGGAAATGTGTGGCAAAATACTCGACCTGCATTTTAAGGACATAATTTGTACCAAAATTATGGGTCATGGGTGACGTGGCTATTTGAAGAAGATGGTGATTTTGTATGAGGATTTTTTGCATTAGCACATAAGAGGAAATTTGGGCATGGAACACCTTATGTTTAGAAGTTTTTTGTGAACATACACCCAGGTGTTGTTTTTTCCTAACAGTGATGAGCATATTCAACTACAGTCATTCATAATTTGATGCATCCTTGTTTTCAATGATAGTTAAGCATAAGGGTAAGGAGGATGGCATGAATGAATGAAGGGTTGAAATCTTGGTGACAATATTATGGGTTTCCGAAGTGCTCCAGAGAAGAGAATTTGTCCCCAGGTAGGAACTAGATGTTAACCACATTATTTTTTTTATTTTTGTGGGGTAACCATAGGGGTTCCTAGAAGTTATTTTGAAGATAGGACAGGGGTATTCATGCTAACATCATGAATAAAGGTTGGACCTGAGTATTCTTGAGTTTTTTTTGTGATAATAGGTCTATGGAAATGGAACACAACATCAAGCCTTATCAGAAAACTCATTAATAGATGAATATTGTATCAAGGGCATTGCATAAGCTAATATTGGTCAAAATTTGGTACGTGTTGGTGAGAATAAAGTTTTATTCCTCTCCTTGCTTGTATGGTTCTGGTTTAGGTTTAGATGAGTTTATGGCATTTGGCACAACATACAACATAATTATACCATGAATTACATGCCTTGGATAGATTTGAACAATACTATCAGTGCAAGCCTCGAGAGGAGGAATCATTAATGTACCTCAGAGAGGATACTTTAAAGAATGAATTGAAGAGCCAGAAAAAGCATGTGAGGAATTTGGAGAAGGAATCCCTTTGGTCTAAGACTCGGGAGGAGGAATCATTAATGTACCTTAGAGAGGATACTTTAAAGAATGAATTGAAGAGCCAGAAAAAGCATGTAATGAATTTGGAGAAGGAATCCCTTTGGTCTAAATTTATGGAAGAGGGGAAAAACATAGACAATTGCCAGAAATCATGGTCCTAGACAAGGGTGACATCTGGTCATGTAATGTTGGAACTTAATCATGTTGATTTGGTCATATGATTGATGATAATTTGCAAATATAACTTTTATTAAAGGTCAAGGCATGCGAACGAACAACACCAAGAGTCCTATTTCATTACCAAAAGTAAACCACATTGATAACACAATTTATTCATTTGCAAATGGAGATGGTGGTGAGGCTGGGTTTAATCTTGAATTAGGTGTGGGTGAAGCTTCAAAAGAATTAGGAATGTTAAGAGAATCAAATGTTGAAATGCCAAAGAAAGTAGGTTATGTTAACTACAGAGCAGAGGAAAGAGCATCGAAACAGAAGACATGGGCAGTCAGTGAAACAGACAATTAAAAGATGGTTATTAAGAGGTGTGCCCTATCCTAGGAGTGGAACAAGTGGCAGCTTAGAAATCCTTGACATGCTCAAACGAACATAGTTTAGAGGTGTTTGTCCAGGAAAAATATTTCTGAGCAGTAGCTATCACTCCCAAAACTCACAACATCAATGAATCTTAATCTGCAGCCAATAACAAACTTATATACCTGGTTCAACACTTCAAATAGTGATTAGTTTGGATAGTATTGAATGTTTTGCACCAACAATAAAGAATGCTTCCAACAGAAATTCGTTCCAGCAGCCAAGAAATTAGTTAATATGCTTCTCCAGTCTCATATCACTATTTGATGCGCTCAGATCAGACATATGTGCTTGACAAAGTACATTTATAGCAAGTATGAAATTTTATACCATGCCCATGGAAGGAGAAATGCCCTAGAAGATAGATGAGATGGTCAAGCAACATAGCAAGATAACAATGCTCAAGCATCAACGTAAAGGATATATATATATATAGTTTGAACAATAATAAACTATGTATTGCCATCATTTCTGAGCATTGTTCACAGGATCACTATTTGGGCATAATTTCAAGTTGGTTCAGCTATTGGCATTTGGTTTCATTTTTGTTTCACCAACAGTGAGTAAATGATCTTTTGTAGGCTGATAATGGTCCTCATCATGCTAAATTGGCCAAAGGTTGTATGCTACAAGTGTCTTGACTCCTATCAGCTCATAATGATTGATTAGTACTACCAGAAAATGCCCAGAACAAATTCTTTTGCTGTAGCAATAGTGTTGATTTCTCCTTGAATTTACACATGGTTTATTGTTGATGCAGGAATGACTTTGGATTTAAAAAACCCATTGGCAATCTGTTGTCTAAATTGAAAAGTTTCAGATGAATGTCTATATGGAAGACACATGTACCCATTGATGTAATAGATAGCCTCATCAAGCACTCAGTGCACATAGCTTTTAGATCACTTCCTGACTATCATGAAGTTGAAACTGCTAAACTATTTTTTTATTAATTAGTGGATGGGGTATACTATAGTTAGGCTAGACACTTGGATGAAGAAAAATAATTTATTAAAAAAACTAGTGCTACTTTATGGATTTGTTTACTTGGTGACTGCACAATACATGACAGTAACTGGCCTCCAATCTTTCCAAGTCTGCAAGTTTTTGTCCTACAATTTAAATAAATATCTTTAAGGAATTTAAAGATGAAGGACCAGGTAAATATGAAATACCTATCAAGAGATTTGGAAAGTTGAAACCCTGGTAATTATTCACCGCCAAAGCCTCACGCGACACCTTTCGAGTTTCTTCTGCTTTGAACAGGCGGCTCCACCACTAGCATCTCTTGCCCTCTTTTCATTCCGTCGAGGGGAAATAAACATGGAAATTCAATATAGCATCTCTTGCCCTCTTTCCGTTCCGTCGAGGGGAAATAAACACGAAAATTCAATATAGCATCTCTTGCCCTCTTTCCAAATTCTGTTCTGTCGAGGGGAAATAAACACGAAAATTCAATATATGTAAACCAGACCTTGGGGAATTAGAGATTTTCTGGATGGTCACTAGATAGTAGACTCTGTAGTTCTCATGAATGAACCAGAGAAGTAACAAAGCTATGATTTTAACCCTGGGCACTGGGTAGATGCCATACAACTTATACCAGGTGGGAGGGCCAAAATGTAGCTACCCAGTGCCCATACCAAAAAATCTGGGCGAATTAATCTATAAACCTCAATTTTACCAAATGGCAAGGCAAAGAAGCTATTAGAAATTCCCATACTTCTAGAAATTTGGCTAATGGAAGCTTGTCCCTCCAAATTTCAAGGGCGAAATATAATTTTTTTTCCTCTATCTCTCCTAAAAACAAGGGCTAACCCTGTACATGATTTCCCCCCTAAAATAAATTACGGGATAATGATATAAGTTTTAAAAAATCACTTTAATACAAAAAATTCGCCCAATAAAAAATTGGAAGCCCCTAAATTTCGCCCATGAGCGAAATTTCGCCCCTAAAATCATCTATGACAACCTCTACATCAAGGTAAGTCAAGGTAATATTTTATTAATTGAAGTTTATGTTGATGATATTATTTTTGGTAGTGATGATGATAGGTTAAGCCAGAAATTTGCAAAGGATATGCAGAATGAATTTGAAATGTCATTACTTGGAGAACTATCCTTCTTTCTAGGACTTCAGATACGTCAAAGAAACCAAGGAATTTTTATTTCTCAAACCAAGTATATCAGAAAAATGCTAAAGAAGTTCAGAATTGAAGATTGCAAACCGATTATCACTCCCATGCAAACAAGTTGCAATCTAAGCAAAGATGATGATTCAAAGTATACAGATCAAAGGAAATACAGGTCAATGATTGGTAGACTACTATATGTGACAACATCCATACCAGATGTAATGTAGGCAGTTGGACAGGTGGCACGATTTCAAGCAACACCAAAGGAATCACATGTGTTAGCAGTGAAGAGGATTTTCATATATCTCAAAGGAACAAAAGAGTTTGGATTATGGTATCCAAAAGGAAAGGATCTATCTCGTATTGCCTATACAGATGCAGATTGGGAATGTTGTATTGATGACCAATGAAGAACCAATGGATCAACGTTCTACTCGGGTGAGTGTTTAGTATCATGGCTAAGCAAGAAACAATCATCAATATCTCTATATACAACCAAGGTAGAGTATATTGCAGCAACAACATGTTGTACATAGGTTCTTTGGATGAAACAAACTCTGACAGATATACATGTTGAGTATGATGAGCCCATTCCAATCTATTGTGATAATACAAGCACCATCAGTATCTCAAAGAACCCAGTGATGCACTCCAAGACGAAGCACATTCCAATCAAGTATCACTTTCTACGTGAACAGATTGCAGAAAAGAACATCAGAGTTGAGTATGTGGGCACAAAAGAACAAGTGGCATACATATTTACAAAACCACTTCCACGGGAAGCCTTTGATTATCTTCGCCAGAAACTTGGAGTTATTTCTACTACAAAATTAATGTTTTTGAATGCTTATCTTATATGTCTTATATGTACACAAGGAAGCACCATAAAGAGGAAAGTTCGGTTAGGGGGAGCAACCCCGGATGGAAAGATAACTTTTCCATTGATCACAAAGAGGGAGAGATTTATCAGATGCAGAGGACATAGGCATGATTCCAGGGGAGCAATGGTCATAGAGATGCAGAGGACAGAGGCACGGTTCTAGGGGAAGCATGAGTGATATGACTTTAGTATTGCATGAAATGATTTCAGTATTTCATCAGAGTGTTGTCATCAATGCCAAAGGGGGAGATTCTTGATTAAGTTTGGTTGTCATTGATGTCAACCCTTGAGGAAATTCCGGTAGCGAATTCCGATAGCACAAAGGTTTGGGTAATGGACCCAAGTTTGTTTCATGTATAATGGTATGAGTTTTAATACATTTGAAGGTAATACTATTCTATATGGATAGTACATGTCATTCCATTTCTGGTGGTATGTGGAACGTCACATAACTCCTCACGGTTTGAGAGTTATGGCCTTACGAAATTGGAGGACCCTCATATTATGGCTTGAAGCCCCAAAAGGTCAAAGAAGTCAAAGAGGTTGCAAAGAATAAATTATCATTTAAATGATAAAGTAAAGTGACAAAGTCAATAAAGATTATTTAAATAATAAAGTGAAGAGACAAAATCAAAGAAGATTATTTAAATGATAAAGTGAGGTGACAAAGTCAAGGAAAAATATTTAAATGATAAAGTAATGGAGAACTTTCTAATTATGGAAAGTGGTTAACCCTAAAAATGAGGAAAATAGGTTAAGTGACCTGGAAATGGGTTAAGTGACCTAGAAGATGGAGAGTATAAATAAGAGGGAAACCAAAGGATATCTAAGCCGAATATATATATAGGTGACTAAGGTAACCAAAGGATATCTAAGCCAAATTTCAGAGGGAAAGTGAAGAAAAGAAGGCCAGAATTCAAGGGAGGATAAATTCTTTTGATGATACTTTCTAAGGTATGTTATTTACAGGTCATCTCGCCATTTTTGCAATAATTTTTTTTCTAGAATGATTTTGACCGTGATATTGATATGAAAATGAGGAAACATATCCAAGTATCCATGGTAAAAAATTCAGCTTGTGGATCGTTGTATTTTTGGAGTTACACTCCGTGGAAAATAGGATTTGTGGCTAGTCTTGAAACTAGTCAAAAACATGTGTTTCGAGTAAAACCGTCATAAATTATTCATAAAAGATACAAATTCAGTAAGACCAAATGTGTTAGTTAGAGTAACGTATTTAGTATGCGGTGTAACATTTTCATATCCATTCAACAAATATTCCGTGCGGGGAATGCTCTACAAGGTTGCTCTCTAAAATAATCCAGAATTCAATAAGGTATGCTATTTTTGCTATAAATCCTTTTCTGAGAGTTTCCAAGTAGTGACACCTGGAGGAATTGCATAAAACACACTGAAGAAAATTATATATCAGTTTCATATATTTATTCAGTACATGTACATTGTTATGATTATTTCAAGTTAGGGTTGTTGACTAATCCAAAACTAGTCATGTGAGACTAAAGAAAAGTTTGATGAAAATGCTAGTCTCTTGTTGTTAAAGTTAAGGAAGGTTTGTAGGTATGTGATCATATACACTAGGTCTATTACATAGTTACAAATCATATTTGGATGATGAAATTGATGATGGATTTTGGTTAAGGTACATGTTGGATACATGGTTGAGACAAGTAGTTGATGAGTTGGAACATACATGAGGTGTATAGTTGATGATGTTGGTACATATTGATGAGTAGTTGACACATGATTGGTACATACTTGGTACATGGTTGGATGCACTTGTTTATGGTACAGGTTGATTACAGGTTGTTTGGTATAGGTTGGTGCATGGTTGATGCACTTGTTTATGGTACAGGTTGATTACAAGTTGAGGTACAAGTTGATGCATGGTTCATGTTTATTGCTACAGGTTTACAATGATATATCTCACAGTGATAGTGTGATAGTGGTTCCATAATTCTACTTCTACATCAGGGCGGTTGGACGAGGCAAGGATAGGTGGTTGTAGCCACCTTTTGGTTGTAGTCGGAGAACATAGGGGGTTGTAGCCTCCTTCTGGTTGTAGCCAGAGAATAGGGGAGTTGGATCTTCCTTCAGGTTGTAGTATGAGAAACAAGGGGGTTGGAGCCTCCTTCTAGTTGTAGCTGGAAAACAAAAGAAGTTGGTGCTTCCAATGAATGTAATTCTTCAAGACATATAAGAAAAAACATTCTGTGGTTTTCTCCCTCTTTGGGTTTCCACGTAGAACATTGGTGTATTGTGTATGTGTATGATTGTTCATTTGTTCATTTCTTATTTAATTTGCAGTTATTGGATGATAATGCTACATTGATATAACACTTGGATTATATGGTTAAAAATGATTAAATTTTTCTATTACTGATTCACCCATAGTTGTGACAAACCAAAGAACCATCATTCAAGCAACTTGCATAGTTTGAGACGATAGATCCAGAGAAGTCAGTTAGCAGAAGTACAGTTTGATAGATTAATCAAGACTTCATGATAGTATAGTGATAAATGGGTCAGCATTATGGAAAGTTGCACAAGTAGACTCTTGGACAATATGGACATAGATGGATTTGTAAGAATACTTAGCAGGTTTGGACACAGATATGAAAGTGGACAAGAGCATGGTACTCTAGACTGGATAAATATGTACAACAAGTAGGGTTCAGAAAAGGAAGTGCAGACAACAAACTCTACATCAAGAATGAATTTGAAATGCCATTACTTGGAGAACTATCCTTCTTTCTGGGTCTTCAAATATGTCAAAGCAACCAAGGAATTTTTATTTCTCAAACCAAGTATATCAGAGAAATAATAAAGAGGTGATAACTGGTTTGAAATTTTCCATTCCGAACCTCTTTATCATTTCTATGATATACTTGGTTTGAGAAATAAAAATTCCTTGGTTGCTTTGACATATTTGAAGACCCAGAAAGAAGGATAGTTCTCCAAGTAATGACATTTCAAATTCATTCTTGATGTAAAGGTTGGTGTCTGCAGTTCCTTTTTTGAATCCTACCTACTGTAGATATTTATCCAGTCTAGAGTACCATGCTCTTGTCCACTTTCATATATCTTTCCAAACCTGCTAAGTATTCTTACAAATCCATCTTTGTCCATACTGTCCAAGACTCTACTTGCGCAACTGTCCATAATGATGACCCATTTATCACTATACTATCATGAAGTCTTGATTAATCTATCAAACTGTACTTCGGCTAACTGACTGCTCTGGATATGTCTTCTCAAACTATGCAAGTTGCTCGAAGGATGGTTCTTTGGTCTGTCACAACTATCGCATAGACTCCCCCTATCTACTAATCATATTACCTGGGAGTCTCTAAGCCAGATGGATCAGAACAATTCCTGCTCTAATGTGTATTCATCATCATCTTCATTGGTAGATTCATCATCTCTCTGAGCTCTGACTTATTTATTTTTGTCTATGGATTCATCTTTTACTACAATACATGAAAGTACAATCTCTTGAACATGTTCTTTATTTACTTGTCCTTCTTTTCTTTCATTTATTTTCCAAACCTTTCTATATATGACATCCTAGAAATGATAAAGAGGTTTGGAATGGAAGATTACAAACTTTATCATTTCTTTGATATACTTGGTTTGAGAAATAAAAATTCCTTGGTTGCTTTTACATATTTGAAGACCCAAAAAGAAGGATAGTTCTACAAGTAATGACATTTCAAATTCATTCTTGATGTAGAGGTTGTTGCCTGCACTTCCTTTCTAGAGTACCATGATATTTTTCACTTTCATATATCTGTCCAAACCTGCTAAGTATTCTTACAAAGCCATCTCTGTCCATACTGTCCAAGACTCTACTTACACAATTGTCCATAATGCTGACCCATTTATCAATATACTATCATGAATTCTTGATTAATCTATCAAATTGTACTTCTGCTAGCTGACTGCTCTGAATCTGTCTTATCAAACTATTCAAGCTTATCGAAGGATGGTTCTTTGGTCTATCACAAATATCGCATAGACTCCCCCTGTCTAATATTCATATTACCTGGGAGTCTCTAAGCCATATGGCTCAGAACAATTCCTGCTCTAATGTGTATTCATCATCATCTTCATTGGTATATTCATCATCTCTCCGAGCTCTGACTTCTTTATTTTTGTCTATGGATTCATCTTTCACTACAATACCTGAAAGTACAATATCTTGAACCTGTTCCTTATTTACTTGTGCTTCTTTTCTTTCATTTATTTTACAACCCTCTCTTTATCTGACATCCTAGAAATGATAAAGAGGTTCGGAATGGAATATTGCAAACTTTATCATTTATCTGATATACTTGGTTTGAGAAATAAAAATTCCATGGTTGCTTTGACATATTTGAAGACCTAGAAAGAAGTATAGTTATCCAAGTAATAACATTTCAAATTCACTCTTGATGTAGAGGTTGTTGTCTGCACTTCCTTTTCTGGACCCTACATGTTGTAGATATTTATCCAATATAGAGTACCATGCTCTTGTCCACTTTCATATATCAGTCCAAACCTGCTAAGTATTCTTACAAATCCATCTGTGTCCATACTGTCCAAGACTCTACTTGCGCAACTGTCCATAATGATGAACCATTTATCACTATACTATCATGAAGTCTTGATTAATCTATCAAATTGAACTTCTACTAACTAGACTCCCCCTGTCTAATATTCATATTACATGGGAGTCTCTAAGCCGAATGGATTAGAACAATTCCTACTCTGATGTGTATTCATCATCATCTTCATTGGTATATTCATCATCTCTATGAGCTCTGACTTCTTTCTTTCTATCTATGGATTCATCTTTTACTACAATACCTGAAAGTATAATCTCTTGAACTTGTTCCTTATTTACTTGTCATTCTTTTCTTTCATTTATTTTCCAAACCTTTCTATATCTAACATCCTTCTTTTTCTCTGTAGATTTTTCTTCATCTCGTTTTATTGCCAATCTTGCGATCTATGGGACCTGGTCTTTGTTCACCTGTTCTTTTTGTTTTCTTATCCATACTTTCTTATATCTGATATCAGTGTTCTCTTTCATGCAAGTATCGATCATGCTTCTACAATCACGAGTTATGTGTCCATAGTTATGACATTTGTAACATTCAATGTTACGTGGGGCCACATAGGAAATCCTTGCTTGAACATTTATTTTATAATCCCTGCAATCTGCAACCTTATGTCCAAAGTTAGTACAATAAAAACAATGACCATAAAATAAATTTGCATACCTGGGAGTGAATGATCTTCTTTGTGGTGTAGTCCTTCTAAATTTCTGCCTTGATTGATCATGATCATGATTGAAGCTTCTTTGTGGCTTAAAAATGGATGGTCTTCTTGAAGATGTATCTTTATTAGTTTTCTTAGATTTTGGTTGACCATGATTCATTCCTTTGAGTACTTCTTCATAACTCTTTCTATTTTCTTCATTCTTCTTTTCTAGAAACGTAGAATGCTTCTCTTCATTCTATACAATTGATGTGGATGTTTCTGTCTCTTCAATGTTCTTGTTGAGCTTGATGATTTTGAATCTTAGTGTGACAAATTCTTCTTCAAGATTCTCAACCTCTTCTTCTTTCTTCATTATTTGAGACTTCATGACCTCTTCTGGTCTCTTTGCTTCTTCAAGTTGGATTTTCAATGTAATTATTTCTTCTTCTAGTCTTCTCTCTTCTTGACCAAACTCTTCCTCAAGTTGGTTTAAGTCATTGGTTCTTTCCTTGAGATGATCCATCAATATATTTTCTCTCTTTTCCGCTTCTTCCTTTTGTGCTTCTATGTTGGCTTCTAAACATTTCTTTTGATATTCTAGAGTTTCTTCAATTTTTCTGGCCTCTTCTAGTTGAGCTCTTAAATTCTTGATGACCTGCTGATCTTTTTCGGAACCTTGAACATTTTCCTTTTGCTTCATCAATTATTTCTTGGATGACTTGTTTTCTTCTCTTTCTTTCTTTAGATATTCAATTGCACTGATCAATTTTTCTCTGTAATCAACTTATGCTTCTTCATACTCTTCCTCTTCTGAATCTGTCTGACATGATGAGCATATTTCTTCTTGTTCTGTATTTGCATCTTCTTTGGCATTTTCTGAATTTGCGATGGGTGAAGAATATATGTCCTGTAACTTATCCCAAATTTATTTGGCTGATGAACATTTACCAACCTTTTCTCTTACCAAATTAGGTAATCCTTCCCAGATGAAATCCATTGCTATTTTTTTATTCTTCTTCAATTCCTTCTTGAATGTAGTCTTTTCCCTTTTTGAACTATCATATCCTGTAACAATTGATAGCCAAATATAATGTCCCTGTGCCTGTAAAAATAATTTTGTCCTTCTTCTCCACATATCACACTTAAAACTATTATGACCATTAAACATTGGTACTCCATTCTCATAATAACTCATTATCTCCTTCCAGTGGTTAAACTGTTTCCTGAAGGAACTGGCTCTGATACCAATTGTTGGATTACTAAGAGGGGGGGTGAATCAATAATAGATCAATTTAATCCCTTTTCACCATAAAATCCAAGTGTTATATCAATGTAGCATTATCATCCAATAGTTGCAGAGTATATAAACAATTAACAAATGAGCAGTCACACACATACATAGTACACCAGGGTTTTACGTGGAAACCCAAAGTGGGAGAAAACCACATAATGATTTTTCTTATATGTATTTAAGAATTACATTCATTGGGAGCACCAACTTCATTTGTTTTCCAGCTACAACCTGAAGGAGGCTCTAACCCCCTAGTTTCTCAGGCTACAACCTGAGGGAATCTCCAACTCCCCAATTCTCTGGCTACAACCAGAAGGAGGCTACAACCCCCTATGTTCTTCGGCCACAACCAGAAGGTGTCTACAACCACCTATCCTTTCCCCGTCCAACTGCCTTGGTATATAAGTAGAATGATGGAACCACTATCACACTATCACTGTGAGATATATTGTTGTAAACCTGTACCAATCAACCTACACCAAACAACCTGCACCTTTAACCTAAACCATGCATCAACCATACATCAACATGTACCTCAACCTGTAATCAAATTGTACCATAAACAAGTGCATCAACCATGCACCAACCTGTAATCAACATGTACCATAAACAAGTGCATCAACCATGCACCAATCTTGTACCTCAACCTGTACCATGAATAAGTGCATCAACCATGAACCAAACCTGTATGAATAACCTGTCCAAACAACCTATCACAAAAAATTGTCTCATCAATATTATCAACCAAATAATATCTACTCACCAAGATCAATCACCAAGACAACTCTCAAAGATGTGCATCAACCAAACATAACACAACAACTCATAATCATCACTAAGATCAATATGTGCTTTTAATAATATACCAATACAAGTATGCTACATAATCCATAAACCATGGGTCAACAATACTAATAACAAGTGTCTCCAACCATGTACCAAGTATGTACCAATCATGTATCAACTACTCATCAACTATGACTGATCAATATGTACCAACATCATCAACTATACACCTCATGTATGTGCCAACTCATCAACTACTTGTCTCAACCATGTACCCAACATGTACCTCAACCAAAAAACCTCATCAATTTTATCATCAAAATATGATTTGTAACTTTGTAATAGAACTGGTGTAAATAATCACATACCTGCAAGCCTTCCTTAACTTTAACAACAAGAAACTAACATTTTCATCAAACTTTACTTTAGTCTCACATGACTAGTTTTGGATTAGTCAACAACCCTAACTTGAAATAATCATAAATATGTACCTGTAATGAATAAAGATTTGAAAATGGTACACAATGTTCTTCAGTGTGTTTTATGCAATTCCTCCAGTTTTCACTAGTTGGAACCTCTCAGAAAAAGAGTTATAGAAAAAATGGCATACCTTGTTGAATTATGACTTATTCTAGAGAGCGAACTTGTAGAGCGTGCCCCACACATAATATTTTTTGTATGGATCTAAACATTTTACATAGAAGACTAAAACTGTAATCTAACCAACACATTTGGTATTACTGAATTTGGATATGTTATGAAGAAGTTATGACGTTTTTACCCAAAACACCTTTTTTAGACTAGTTTCAAGACTAGCCACAAACCTTATTTTCCACGAAGTGTAACTCCAAAAATGCAATGACGCACAAGCTGAAATTCGTACCAAATCTACTTGGATATTTTTTCTCAATGGCCTCTCAATTTCACTGTCTGAACCATTCTAGAAAAAAAATTATTGTGAAAATGGTGAGATGACCTATAAATAACATACTTTAGAAAACATCATCAAAATAATTTATCCTCCCTTGAATTTCGGCCTTCTTTACTTCACCTTCCCTCTGAAATTCGGCTTAGATATCATTTGGTTACCTCAATCACCTGTATATATTCAATATGCTCAAGTGTGATTAAAATGAGAGAGTATTTCCTCTTATTTATACTCTCCAAGTAGCTTCTTTAGAAGCATCTTCTAGGCCACTTTGTCCACATAGTCACCTATATCCAACTTTGCCCAAATTGCCACTTGTCCATGTATCCAATATTCATTTGAACACTTAACCCATTTTACTCATTTTAGGGTTAACCTTCTTATAACCACTTTCCATAATTAGAAAGTTCTCCATTTACTTTATTATTTAAATAATCCTCCTTGACTTTGTCACTTCACTTTATTATTTAAATAATCCTCTTTGATTTTGTCACTTCACTTTATTATTTAAATAATCCTCTTTGACTTTGTTACTTCACTTTATTATTTAAATAATTATTTTTGACTTTGTCACTTCACTTTATTATTTAAATAATTTCTTCTTTGCAAGCACTTTGACTTCTTTGACCTTTTGGGTCTTCAAGCCAACATATGAGGGTCCTCCAAATTCGTAAGGCCATAACTCTCAAACCGTGAGGAGTTATGTGATGTTCCACATACCACCAGAAATGTCATGACATGTACTATCCATATAAAATATTATTACTTGCAAATATATCAAAACTCATACCATTATACATCAAGCAAACTTGGGTCCATTACCCAAACTTGGGTTCTCCAACTTCACATGGCCATAACTCTCTAACCGTGAGGAGTTATGTGATGTTCCACATACCACCGGAAATGACATGACATGTAATACCCATATAGAATAATATTACCTCAAAATTTATTAAAACTCATACCATTATACATCAAACAAACTTGGGTCCATTACCCAAACATTTGTGCTACCAGAATTCGCTATCGGACTTTCTCCAAGGGTTGACATCAATCACTAAGGGTTGACATCAATCTAAAATATCACTCTCCAATGGTTGACATCAATGAAAACCAACAATCCATACCAATTGTCCATCAACCCGAGAAAACTGTCTGACAAGATTCCCAATATTTCAAAAGAAAAGGAGGCAAGCTCAAAAGGAAATAAGAACAATTCCTTAACTAACTTTTGGGAAATTTTAAGCAAATCATCAAGGAAAAATTAACCAACCACCTTTTCTGAAATAAGTGTTGAAATTGAAATAGGTCAAGTCACCCAAATAGAAACCCTAAATGCATTGTTGTGGCATGTACAACAAACCTCCCATTATTGTATATATTTAATAAAATAATGGGTCGTTTAGAAATGTTTTTGGTCTTTTTACAACCATTCTTATTTTTCTTGATTTTTGGATTCTTGGTTTGTTAAATTTCTTAGAATTCCAATATCAATATTTTGAATTTTGAATAAATTCCTTTTGTATTTAGTTAAAATCCAAGTTTTTGTTTATATTACAAAGACCACATGTTGCTCGGTGGTCTGGTGTCTCGATCAATTTCTTCGTTATAATCTACAATAATGACTCGATTTCTCGATTTCTTGGTGGTCCAACCGAGTTCTACATGATATAAGAAAATAATAAACAATTACTTGGTTGTTCGGTGGCCCGGTGTCTCAGTGGTCTGGTTAATAGAAAGTATCACAACAATGGTCATAATGACCCGATCATCACCAAGAGTTTCTCACTGTGCGTTTTCAATAATTTTTAGTGGTCCAGTGCTCGGTTAATGAAATATGATTTTCCCACCTCAATTTTCCTCCATTAATGCTTCTAATGGTTATTGATTAATACACAATACATGAATTTATTTTTCAACACAATTTTCCTTCATGGTTATTTTTTCTTTTGATTTAAATAAAAAATTTCAAATTCTCTTTCAAATATGAACCAATTCTGTATTTAATTGTTTCTTCTGAAATGTAGCTTCTTATGGACAAAATAGCTAAGAAAGCTAAAGGAAAGCAACATAAGGTCGAGGAAGAGGAAGAAGAAAAGAACTCCAATTTTGTCTTCTACTCAGACACTTCTTACAAAACTGGCATTGAGAATTGCATGGAGTGGAGTGAGATTTACAATTTCTTTGAAGAGGGAAATTTCAATGATAAATATGAAGAATATGCTGGTGATTTTGAGGACATCAAGAAATATGACCTGCATAGAGTATCTTCTATACCAACCATTCTTCCCTAGTATGATATGGTATGATATATAATTTCCCATATTGATATTAAAACTTGTACAATTCTTAATTCTTCTCATCAAGTCATTGGGTCTTTTATCCCTGAAGATATTTTTAACATGTACAAGTTAAAAACAAAGGAAGTTAGTCTAGATGAATTTTTTTTAGAATGTTTTCAATCCAAGGAAGTAAATGGGGAAGAAATTCAAATGCATTACTTAATTAGGGAATGGTGTATGATCCTCCTTCATTTAAAGCCAATTTAAATAAACTGTACTCCATTCAACATCTAAAGAAACCCCAAGTGCTAGCAACCATTATGCTATGTAGGTTGTATGGTAAAAAATATTCACAGAAGTTCAGGTTAGGTTGGGTTCCTCTATTACATAAAGTATGGAAAGGAAAAATATTCAATTGGGAACACATACCTTTATCTAATATCCAATAAGCAGTCAAGAAATCACAAGAAGCACAATCAATGTTTTGTCTAGGGTTTTTCATGTTTGGTTATTTAATAGTTGCAATTTGTGCCAAAACCCCTTTTCCAATGATGTGTTGGAATTGGTTAATCTCTCAGGATCTAATACATATTTACTGTTCATAGTTGTGAGCTATCAATTTCAAGAATTAATTTTATGAAATTTGTGACAATTTCATGAGCCCTTTGTATATCCTATTGAAAACCAAAACATCTCATAGGTTTACACAAGAAGCCATGAATGCAATCAAAGAAATTGGAGATTGGTTTTTAAATGAATAATTTTATTATATTAGGATATATGAGTGTGAAGGATCTCTTCATCTTTTACCAAGATATGTCCCAGATAGGCTTGCACTTAGAGAAATATCATATCAAACAATGGTTATTGGTATTGCTGCTTCTTTATCTAAAAATCAAAAGAAACAATGGCCTTATTTTTCTATTTCATTAGGAATTTATTCTTTATTAAATGGAAAACATGCATTGAAGGAAGAAAAGCAACTTGGTAACATTTGGCTAGCCTATGGAAACTTCAAGTGGCATGACCCAAAAGGTCTTGTCAAAAGAAACTCCAATATGGTAAACAATGTCAAAGTCTATGTTCACAAAGATTCTCCATTTGACATTATTTTTCAAATACCTCAGTTATCAAGATGTGATCAAAAGGATTGAAGAGATTAAAGATAGTCCTAAATTGTACGAGTTCTTAGCCTTCCAACTCAATAGGAAAAATGTTTTTCTTAAAGAGAAGAGTGAAATGCAAGGCAATGCACATGGAAACTATGACACATATGGGAATTTCCAATCATAATTAGAGCATGATAAGGATAATCCTCCTCAAGATATGCAAATTGATCAGCAAGTCACTAGTGGTCAACCATAGAATAAAGAAGGGTTAGGAAAAATTGATCAAGATAAGGGTATAGAGGACCCTTCTGATGGTATTTAGGGAAACACAAAATTGCAAACTCCTTCAAAGGTTTTTGAAGGATTCAAAAAAAAAACTCCTAATCAAAATGCTCATCATACAACAACTATCACAATTTCTTCATCAACTGATACTATGCCAATCACCACTCTTCCTAGCTAGTAAATGTATGTAACATTAGATTTGGATAATTTTGAAACAGTGGAAGAAATTGTTGTACATTTGAGAAATTATACTTTTGATAGCTCAAAAAAGACCATTGTGAAAAGAAAGGAAAAGAAGAGAAAAAATAATTATCTGAAAAATATCCACTTGAACAAATGTTGATTTGGAATAAAACACCTTTAAATAATGAGTAATTTTCTAAAGAAACAATTGATGTTCTAGGAGCATTTGTTAATGCAAATAAATGGTCAATTGGAAATCTCACTGCAAATTTGAGAAAAGAGAAGGAACAAGTTGCAAAGCTATAGGAGAAGTTGAAGACTCATGAATCTTTGTTAGTTAAAGAACATCAACCAAATAAGTCAACTCATTGAAAAAAATAAAGTATCTATTTCAGTAGTTAATGACCTCTACAAAATTGAAGTAGCTCTTATCAAGGAATAACATTCCAAGCAATTAATTGCTCTTTAAGAAGAACAAAAAGGAATTTCTTCCACATATCAAGAACAAATCAATTTCATAGAGATAACAATTGAGAAATGGAAGGAGAAACATAGTAACATAGAATTCCTTAAAACAAATGTTGTTGTTATTAATGCCAAGCATGTCGATATTCACGAAAAGTTTTATGGTAATTTAAATGAAATTAAACAACATGATGAATCGCTTAAGTTTACTAATAAAGTTCAAGTGCAAATAGAGGAGCAAAAGAATGCCCAATAAACTTTTGATAAAATTAAAATGTGGGAAGCAAGGAATTAGTATGTGCTTGAAAGTGTTTCAAGAATCTCTGAGAAGGAAATGATTAAAATTCAAGCTTCATTGGATGTATAATTTATCAGTTATGTTTTTTCACAATATAGAGAAACCAATAAGAGTTGTTCGGATATCTAGGTTTTAGCTATAGATATCATTGAGGATTATGATATTCCTCATATTCAATTTCTAGGTCAAACAATTCCATAACCAACTTGCATTAAGGATGCCAATCAACAAAATGAGACACACGTAGACAAAATCACCCTGATTTATTTGTGGAATATTAAAGTAGTTAAATAATTTATTTCTCAACCTACATAATGTTTGAAATCAATTGACTCATTCCTCTCAAAATTCGGTACAAAGCACATAAAGATTGCTAAGAATCTTTATCGTTGTGAATTAAACTTGGATATTCCACACCCACTTCTTATTTTGCAAATGGAAAAAAAGTTTGCTTTGTGGCAATCACATGTGAATCCACCACCAGTGAAGAACATGTCGCTGCTCAAGCAGGGAAATGAGGAACAAATTTTCTATTCTCAAGAGTCAGTTGAGAGAAATGAGGAAACCGTTGATAATTTTAGATTTTTAATGTTATTAAATGTACTCTCATATGATAAGCTTAGTGGTTGGAAAACTTTGTACTCAGATTTGTTACTTTTATCAGTTTGATATAATAGTGAAGGCTTAATTTTTTTTTTTTTTTTTTTTT
>ML807635.1:72765-90180 GCA_009831015.1 Picea engelmannii
GTCTTAACACATGGTCATGTTAAACGTTTACAACCAAGATATATGGCTAGAGTCGAGGGCTTAGGCCCTCGACGCTTTAGCCATCTAATGAAACTTTATTGTAACTTGAAATACAATATTTACCATGTATATGTTAAGAACCAACTCATGGCGCAATGGTAATGGGGCTTGTTCTAGGTATTTGAAGGAGTTATGGAGGTCATGGGTTCGATCCCTGTCAACTCCATAATTTTACAGAACTTAAACCAATATTTCTCAATGGGAGGCTGCCACGTGGAAGCCTCTCATTGGCTCTCCAATGCCACTTGTCAATGAATGATTGGACCACTTGTCAACCTATAATTGGGCCACCTGGAGGTAAAATATTCCCAGCCAGCTACCAATAATGATGTGCCACGTGTCACACTTGCAGTAGTGACATGTGTCACCTCTTTTTTCCCTTTGACCTTTAAATTTTCTTGTTTGACCCGAACTTTGATCTCGTATAACTTCTGCATACGAACTCTGTTTGACTTTTCGTTGTGTTGTTGGAAATCTGACGACGCACTCTACGCAATGATGCCATTTTTGGGACAATTTGAGACGGTCAAATTTTGAGCATTTATGGATCCCCTGGAACCTTTGTGAGTGTTCCAAATCCTCCTAGACCTATGTGAGCATTCCTTAGATCCTCCTGGATCAAAGAAGGTCAAGCACATCAAGATGAACAAGGAGATGATCAAACCCATGAGTCATGGATTAATGTCATATGGGATATTTCTCATGGAATAATAGATGATGATGAAGAGGAAAAATAAAGAAATCTGTGTTTCTCAAACAAGAAGTAAAGACTGTCCTTCCACTTCATAAACACCAACTACTTCATCCCCTGCAAAGAAAATAGTTTCTACAAAAAAGCCAACTACCAGTCAGAACAAATCAATTGTAAATTCTGATATTCTTGATTATGATCTCGTGGAAGATATGAAGATGACTAGAGCCAATATATCCTTTTATGAATTATCAAGATTAATTCAACAACAAAAAAAAATGATACAAGCCTTAAATATTACTTCATATAAGGAGAAAATGGTTCAAAAACTTTCATATAATGTTAATGTTGCCTTGATTGGAGATAAATCTAGCCAACACTAATCCGGATTATTTTCAGCCCGAAATGAGAGCGGAGATATAATAAAGAAATGCACAGAGATATCACAGATATTCAATAATATAACAGAAATGTATTAGAGATGCAACCAAAAACACAGAGATACAGTAATACAAAATTTCTATTGATGTAAGAAATGTACAAAGACTGTAAAAATACAGAGTGAAAGACTCGCTAGAATGGTGGCAGCTTATCTCTGAGAAAAGATGTGACCACTACTTGCATTCGCAAGAAGATGATTACAATGAGGCTCTGAAGGCCTTTTTACAATAAACAGGAATTCCAAAAACCTTAAACATCCAAAAACCTAACCTTAGGAGATGAAGCGCAAAAATTCATGTGGGCCCTGTTTGGGTAAGTTAGTACATCAACTTCCCGAGGTCGTAACTTTTGCATACGATCTTCGTTTTAGGTGTATGATAGCCCGTTGGAAAGGTATCGTCGAGGAGATTCATTTTTTGGGCTCAATTATATTGTTGGTGATCATTGATAATCTTTATCCCAAAAAACCTTCATTTATGCCCTCAAAATGGCCTCGGAAGTGAAAACTGCTAAAAATAGTAAATTGCCAAAATTGCCAGAAAATTATTTTGAGCCAGTTGGAAAAGGTGGGTGGCCACCGATATCCACCTGGATCAATCCTCCCTCCTTAGGAAGTAATGGTCTCCATTGTGTTGAGTTCCCCAAGGAGAGGGAAAAGCGTTTGTTGAATCTGCATCTTGGTGAGTTGTTTGCCTTGCTGGAGACGTCACGTTGCTCAGTTTGTGGAAGTTTGTCACGAACTTGTTGAGGCTAAGTCTGTTCCACAAGTCGAGATACATGAGAGGACGGTGTGCAGAAGGAATATTTGCGCTTTTTTGCAGCCTTGTCAACCTGCTTCTGTTGGATAGAAGGTGCTTGGGGTGAGGCTGTAGTGGTTGCAATGTCCTTCTATTCTCCTTTTGAACAGATTGTGAAGAAGCTGAATTTTGCAGTATGAGATACTAACTTGCGGAACTTTTTAGGTGGAACAATAGTCGTAACTACCTCTGGTATTCTGTAGAGATGACCCCCCAGAGAAATAATGACACTGCGGGGTCGAGACTCATAAACAACATGGCGCTTCCACATATATGGTTGGCCCAAGAGAACATCGCAGACATATAGTGGGGAACCATCACATAATACCTCATCCTTGAAGGGCTGGATGTCGTATGACAATCGACATTGATGGTTGGCATGAATATCTCATCCTTGGCGAAGCCACCCGATGTTATATGGCTGCGGGTGTGGTGTTGTCGACAATCCCAACTATTTGATTACCTCTGTTGAGATGAGGTTCTTCTGGCTTCCGCTATCAACAATAAAATGCAGCGGGGTCCCCTTCACCCACATCTTTGAATGAAAAAGACACTCCCCGTCTTCAAGATATGTTGGTTCTTCTGGTTGAATTGTTGTGGTCGCGAAAATTGCAGTGGGGTCTGCGTCGATGATATGTCTTTTACCAGTATTTTCATAATCAAATTATGAATCAGGGTTCGGCTCCTTGTCTTTGATCTCGACCACCAATGACTATTTTGAGTGACATTCATCAGTGTTGTGCCAGGGGATTTTGTTGAAATCGCACCATTTTCCGGTGTCCTTCTTTGTCTTCCCGTGACCCTTCTTTTCCCGTGGCTTGGACTGGTTTTTGGGAGACTGCTTGTTGGGGTCGTCTTTGTCATACTTTGGTTGTTGCGGATTTGTAGACCCGAACTGTTCTCGTACTTAAATTTCTGCTTGATTTTAACAACATATCGATAAGTAGCACCGAGTGATGAGATGTCCAAAAAATCCATTTCAATTTGGATGTATCTGTGTAGAGCCCCATGGTATTTCAGAACCAAATGTCGTTCGAAGTCTTTGATACCCATCTTGGTGCGCAAGGTATGGAAGGTATTGGTGAACTCCAGAACTTCTTGGCCTCTCTCTTGCCGCAGTGTGGTCCATCTCATGTACTGGTCCTCATAGTTGCCAATAGGGTAATACCGTTCCTTTACTGCATCCACACAAAAATCCCAAGTCGGCTCGGCCCCATATATTCTAGAATCCTCTGTGGAACTCTGCTCCCAGTAAGTTTCCTACCAATGTTTGACATGGGGGAGAGATTTAAGGAGTGCGAAGGTGATCTTTTCTCTGTTGAAAAAATTGTGAACAGAGAAATAACCTTCTAGCAAGTTTAACTATTTGTCTAGGGCTTCTGCATCTATCGGTCCTTCAAATACAGGAATATCAAAATTAACTTTTACCTTGAAAGGCGAGGTGCCTCCAAAGTGGTCGTTTGATGAAGATGCGCCTGTTGCTATTGATAGGCATTGAAGAATATGGGAAAATTTCTCCATCATTTCGTCCCGCTATCGCGTGAGAGCTTGCTCAAGCAACAAACTGATAGGATCGTCTGCTCCGTCGTTTTTATTTTCTTCCACCATTGAGATTTTCTTGGGTGTGAGAGAGCGATTGTCCTCAAGAGAGAAAATATCAAGACCTAACTTGCTATACTCGGACCTCGTCGGGGACATGCACTGAAAAACGATCAAGAGTAGCCTGCTTTGATACCACTGATCCGGATTATTTTCGGCACGAAATGAGACCGGAGATATAATAAATAAATGCACAGAGATATCGCAGATATTCAATAATATAACAGAAATGTATCAGAGATGCAACCATAAACACAGAGATATAGTAATACACGATTTCTATTAATGTAATAAATGTACAGAGACTGTAAAATACAAAGTGAAAGACTCGCTAGAATGGTGGCAACTTATCTCTGAGAAGAGATATGACTGCTACTCGCATTCGCAAGAATATGATTACAATGAGGCTCTAAAGGCCTTTTTACAATAAACAGGAATGCCAGAAACCCTAGACATCCAAAAACCTAACCCTAGGAGATGAAGCGCCAAAAGTCATGTGGGCCTCATTTGGGTAAGTTAGTGCATCAACTTCTCGGGGTAGTAAATTTTGCATACGATCTTCGTTTTAGGCGTATGATAGCCCGTTGGAAAGGTATCGTCGAGGAGATTCATTTTGGGGGCTCAATCATACCATAGGATATCATTTAGAATCTTGATCCAGAAAAACCTTCATTTAGGCCCTCAAAATGGCCCTGGAAGTGAAAACTGCTAAAAATAGTAAATTGCCAAAATTGTTAGAAAATTGTTTTGAGCCAGTTGGAAAAGGTGGGTGGCCACCGATATCCACTTGGATCATACACACACCTCCATTTATTTTGACTTTCAAAATTTTCGATAGGAATGTACATAATTTTCTAGTAGATTCAGGTGCTTCATCCAATGTCACGCCTTATTATTTTTGCAAAAATCTTAACATAAAGCCAAAGAAATCTACCATACAAATTGTATGGTAGGAAAGATCAAATGTTAAAGTTTTAGGAGAATTGAAGAGTGTCGTAATCAAGGTAGCTTCAAATCCAAAAGTATATTGGACTATTGATATTATTGTGGTTGACATATTGGAGTTATATGGTTTTCTTTTGGGTAGATATTGGTTAGAAAAAATTCATGGCTATTTTTCAACTGACCGGTTGCATCTGTGGTTTCCATTTAATGGTCGACCTAATCAGATAAAAGTTGAATGAGAAAAACATATGAGGTGTACTATCAAAAATTTAAATGACCCCAATGAACCTATTATGTTTACAAATTCAATTTTTGGAAACTATTGTCTAGACTCTTACTTTGGAAATTTCTCTACATAATATTCACCCTTTTTGGAGACATGTTCGTTTTCAAACAAAATTCACTGCACTTAGCTTGTTGTACCAAATTGTACAAAGTTAGAAACTAGTCTCTATATTTTCTCTCTTCAGTTGCAAAAATTAAACTATCAAAATGACTAACATCCCTTTTTAAAGCATTAAATATGGGTATTTATATGTAGAAAAGTGTGCCTAATATCAAGTTTTGAAGGCACTTTTAGCTTGTTGATTTTGCTCGGTTCTTTGATTTAGTGGGTTATATAACCAAACTCTCTCTTAACCCTATGAAATTATGAGTGCACATGTGAACTCCTCATTATGGAGGGTTATGTTGCACATGTGGGGGTCCCCTTATCATTACTTGTCCCTATGGAATATGGATAATCGTTTTCCCATGTAACTGAAAGCCTATCAAAAACTCTAAAATTGGTTTAGAGTAACAATTCAAACAATGTATAAAGGGCCCAATGGAGGCATTAACCTTGATATGAAAATCAATGGTTTGAATAGTGTATAAGGTGCCAAATGTAAGCATTGGGCCCGATATGTTAATTGACCAATTCGAACACAACAAGTGAACCTAGGGCCTAATGGGGCAATCTATATGGATCTTTGGATTGGACTTCGTGAACACCTAGAACACCTCTAACTAGGTGCAAAGATTCTTCGAAGATTGTCTTGATGACATGGAGATTTTATGTTCATGTGAGGATTCTTTTCCATGTGGCCCATGGGGGCTTCACCTTATTGGCCAATATCTTATCATGTTCATTCATAAAGGGGTTTTTTTAATTATGACAAATAGAGTCAATGTATTGTAGGTATTGGTGGGNTGGGAGGTACAAAAATGGGTATTTGGTAAAAATAAGGGATATCTAGTAAAAATAGGGGTTTTTTATTGGAAAAATGTATTGGGAGGGGGTTTACAAAAATGATTTGGGGAGGTATTTATCAATATCTAGTGAAATTAGGGGTATTATTTAATATCCCATGAATGAACACGCTATGCCACATGTTCATTGAGTGGAGACCCCGTGATGTGGCCCCTTCCCATAGGGCCACCTGCCACTCTTGAGATCCACATGAAAAGTGGTGATGCTTCCCATGTGAATATATTAGGATATGTTTCTTCTCCTGATGATGGCACATATCTCACTATGGTACAAAATTTTTCCTTTCCTTTGAAGGAAATATGAATAGGGTTGGGTGAACACTAAGTTAGTGCACATAGGGGTTTATGGGGTTATTGGTCATGATCAGTCCATCGATCACCTCAAAAACTAAGTATATGAGAAATATGAATAATGGGGATATTTAGCTCAGTATTTGAATTGAACTTCATGAACACCTTGAACACCTTGAACTACATGCAACTATTTTCTAAAGAATGCCTTGATGATGTGGAGATTCTTGTCCATGTGGTAGCTTCCCATGGGGCCACCTATCACTTGGGATCTATGTGGTAGGTGGTGATTATATTCACGTGGAAATCCTAGGAAACATATATTATTTTGATCATGCCACGTATCTTGTCGTAGTAATTGGAAGTTTAACTTTCCATTGAAGGAAAAAAACCCTTTGTTCAAATGGTGAATTGGGTTAAAGGAACACTAAGTTAGTGCACAAAGGGCTCGATGGATTCATTGGGTCCAATCAATCAATTCATCATGTCTAACACCAAGTACATGAAATAGGGGTCCAATGGGGGCACCAGGCCCAATCTTGGAATCGTCCTTCACAAACACCTCAAAATACATGTAAAGATTCTTTGAAGATTCCCTTGATGACATGAATATTCTCTATTGACATGGAGTTTCTTATCCATGTGGTTCCCTCCAACAAGGCCACCTATCACTCGTGGATTCCACATCGTAGGAAATACATTGTCCACATGGAGGTCCCAATCCATGTGTCTTGTATAGAACATTCCACTTGTCTCGCCACAGTATAAAAAAGTTTCCTTGCCTTTGAAGTTTTAACTTTCATTTGAATTGTGAAATCAGGATGGGTGAACACTAAGTTAGTGAGTTGAAGGCTCAATTGAGAGATCAATGTGTAAATTGACCAAGGAAAACATTGAAAAAGTGTGAGGGGGTTCCTATTAGAGATCAACCTAGAAGGGAAAATTGACTAAGGTGAACATCCAACATGTGCGAGGGGGTCCCGATTGGGAGATCGACCCCGATGGGAAAATCAGCAAAGGACAACATCAAATAAGTGCAAGGGCATCCTGATTGGGATATCAAACTAGATGGGAAAATTGACCAAGGAAAACATAGAATAAGTGAAATGGAGTATATATTGGGAGATTGGCCTCGATGGAAAAATTGAACAAGGAAAAAAGTGAACTAGTGTAAGGGGGTATTTATTAAGAGATCGACCTTGATGGAAAAATTGGCTAAGGTGAATGTCAAACAACTGCAAGGGGATTCTAATTGATGTATCATCCTTGATAGGAAAATTGACCAAGGAAAACACTCAAACAATCACAGAGGAAGATCATTTGGGAATTTGACCCCAATTTGTAAATCGATCTAGAACAAGGTTTGAGAACGGAAGATAAAAACAATTTTTTTGACATTTGTGAAGGATGGAGGGAAACTTGGATAAGTGTGAAGGCTCCTTGAAAATGTAAAATATGTGGAGGCAAGGATTGGTTTCAAATGTATTGGACTAGGAAAGTTCCTTGGGATAAAAAAGGTAATGACATGCTCAACAGGGTGATAACATCATCTACTTCTATGGGATGGATCCTCCTTGCGAGGTTCCAAAATCTAGATTCTATGGTGAGTAGATTAGTGCCTTAATCCATTAGGCCACATAGTCAAAAATTTGTTTATAGCTTGAGTGAAAAAATGACAGGAATAACAAGAGGTAAGGACATGTATACAAGAATGATAAGTACATAACTAAAAAACTTGAAAACAATAGTTTGATACAGGGTGAAACATGTAGAGGCCAATTTGCAATCTTGCACTTAGAACTGCATGAAATGTTTTAGGTGCCTACTATTGACATTGTAATCAAACTATTTTCCCTCCAAGTTACTTAGATAGAAATAATTTAAAGTTTGGGAACATGTTTATTCTATGACATATGGGTCCAGCTATAAGTTGTCAAACTTTCCATGCTTTCCAGGGTATTCATGTGTTATGTCCCAAAGGAGAACCACGTATCCTTTCACAAAATTCTTGGGTTTGGCCTTTTTGTTAAAAGTATTCTTCATCTTGTCTTGATATTATTTGATTTTGTTGTAAACCAAATTCATTTTATTTTGAACTTCAACCAACTGATTTATCCTTCTCTCAACTTTATTAGGTTCAGATACAATATATTGTAGCAATTGCATTATGGGAAGCTCCAAATGAGAAAGTAGGAATAATTCCACACCATAAACCACTTGGAAAGGATATTTCTTTGTATCCCTCTTGGTGTTGATATTGTCTTCCCATAGGGCACACATGAGCTGGGAATCCCATGATATTTTGTTGTTTGAAATGGTCTGCTTGATGATATTCATGATATTTGAATATTCAACTTGGTCATTTCCCCTAGGGTAGTATTTGGATGAATGGACGAGATAATATTGTAATTTTTGTATAAGATTATAATCTCTAATGAGGATAAAGTTTTGACATTGTTTGTAATTATTTTCCTAGGGTAGCCAAACTTGGAAAATATGTTTTCTTCAAGGATTTTGATGACAATATGGACTCTAGCATGTCTTGTGGGGATGGATTCTACCAATTTGGTGAAATAAGTAGCAGATGTGAGGATATATTTATGTGGGACATCCATTGGATGGGGGATGAATCTCACCTATGAAATCAAGATCCAGTTGTTGGAACTGGTCTTCCACTTGCACTAACATTAGGGTTAAAGTAGGGATTTTCTATCATACAACAAAAAAATGCCACTTATGGCAGATCCTAAAAAATTTGTGGATATCAAAGAATAAGGTGGGCCAAAAATATCCAAACCTTAAGATTTTGTGATCTATATCTCTAGCTACAAAATGGCCTCCATAGGTCCCATGATGCATGTCCTTGATCAACAAATATACCCGGGACAAAGGACAATGTCTAGTATATATGATATATCTTGATATTGTGGGGATTGTTGATAGAAATATTTAACATACGATCCCCCTTTTATTTCTTGGTTTCCTGTTTCCTCAACTTATACTGCATTTATTCCCACCACTTGTAGGTTATCTTTAACCATCATTTTCATTGGCCCCTAGCCTTCGATTAACTTGGTGGCTTTGATCACCATGTCATATTATTTAATATTTTTGATCAATTTCCCCCTTTTTCCATCTAATTTTGCTTGGAAGAGTATGTCTTTAACTGAAATATGTGGTACATAAAAAACAATCTAGGACTGTAACACATATTATTTAAATGATTCAGATTTTTTACCAAAGAATATGCTTGTTTTTCCATGAAATTGTACTTTAGCTCTACATGTTTGAGGATTTGTTGAAGAGTGCAATGGACTATTCATTTCCCTCACCAATTTTTTGTAGGAGGATTGAAACAATAATGTTCTTAGAAGAAAAAGGAAAAATCATGAAGTCTTTACTGTAGTTAGGGATCATTGGCATATGAGTTTCTACTAGTGATTTATTTATTTCTTAGAAAGAATCTTTAGCTAAGTCACCCCATTTAATCTTGTTTTCCTTTTCAACATTTTGGTCATTTTCTTAGTGAGATCAACAAAATTTGGTATGAATCTTGAGAGAACAAATCTTCCAAAAACATAATTGGAGAGCCTTCTTATGTTTTGTAGAGAGATAGTATTTATTATCCTATCCTATCCTCTTTGGATCAATTTTGTCCCATTGTGCAACTACTATATGTACCAGTAATTTACTTTCTATCATCCCATTTTTTTTGCACCTTCCAAAAATCCACCTTAGATGTTCTAATTCTTTTATGAAAAATTCTAATTCTTCAAGGTATATCACAATGAACACATCTTTGATATCATCAACTGCATAATCCATATCCATATGAAAAGTATCCCAACTGTTTAACAACCCAAAATTCATCCTCACATAGACGAATGTGCCCCACAGAGTGGTGAGGTAGTATTTAATACATCATTTGGGTCCATTTTGACCTAATTATATCCTAATAAACCATCCAAAATGGAAAACCTTTCAGAACCCACTACTTTATATAAAATTTGATTCATCTTTGGTAGGGGTAGTTGTCTTTAGGGAAGCTCTGTTCAAATTCCTAAAGTCTATACAAATCCTTATCTCACCATTTTTCTTTCTAATAGGCACCAAGTTTGTAACCCACTTTGAATATCTAACTGGAATAATGATTTTGGCATCATAGATTTTCTTTTAGTTGTGTTTGTACCAAAGGGTGCAACATGGGGTTTAGTTGTCTCTACTTCTTCTTGAAAGGATTTATGTCTTCCTTCAAGGGAATCTAATTATGGAAACTGGTATGGTCATAAGTATTAATATCTTCATACCTCCATGAAAATATATTTTTGAATTATTTAAACAACTTAATGTACTTATCCTTCTCTTAAGGAGACATAGTCCTTGATAATTTGATGAATTTTGGATTAAATTATGTGCCTAGGTTGCATTCATCCACTTTTGACAATCATGGCCTCATGAAGGGTTTTGGAGGTGTTATCACATGTAAATTTATTATAAATTTACAAGTTTGGGTGGGAAAAAGTTTGATAAACACCTTCATGAGTGTGGGCCAGACATCTCCAATGCCCATGCAACTATTTCCAATGTTGAGGCAAGGTTAAGAAGAAATATACCTTTACACAAGAAAATGAAAATGTATGCAAACATAACTTGTCTTTGAGGAGAGAAAATAAAGTTCTTAAAACAAAAGCTGCAACAATTGGAGATCGATGATGAAGCTAAGAGAAAGCCATACCTACTTGCAGATGTGGCTGAAATATGAAATTCATGGGTAATATTTATCAATTTTGTCTTTGTGATGCTATGCCTTTTTTTATCAGTAAAGGGTTGAAACCCAAATTGGGTAGCTATCTTAAAGTTTGAGATACGTATGCTTGCTCCATGACAATTTTTTTTTAAAGATGTTCTATTATGAATGAACCTATCATGTTCATGATGAGATATCCCAAAGACTAATTTAATCAGGTCTTGACAGTTTTTGTTTGAAAAAGAACAATACACAAAACTTGTGTATCGATCACACCCTACTCAAGTGTTATAGGTGTCATTTGATGCCAAAAAGGGGTTTTTTATGTTATGAAATGCACTATGGATGCCCAGGGAAGTTTGCAAACAACACAAAGGCTTCATCAAAACCATATTTAATGTAGGCTATACATATGGAGTCAAGTTTAAGTTCTGTGGCTCTAAAGTATTTATGATTTTTGAAGATTGAAGGGAAATGTTTAAAGGGAGGTTTAGGTTTACACAACTCAACAACATCATTTGGAACATTGGAATGACCAATGCTAACCTCCATACACCTTGCAGTGATCACCTTGTGAAGAAAAATTGAAGAGAACACTTGTTGTGTAAATACGCTACACAATTGTTGAAGCTCACAATTACACAATCAGTTGCATCAACACGCTATGCAAGTGTATTTTCACCATGTCTCTCAAACCATGTGTCGATTTTCCATGAAATTTTTACAGGAGATGCATGGGGGTGAGATGAATAAACCCATTTAAGTTCAGGTCAAAATGCTTCATGGTTTTCGAAAAACAAGCCACCATCATCTACAACCATTTTTGGATTTTCTCGAAATCCGAGAGTCAGATTTAGCCCAAAGTTTTTGTGGAGAAGCCTTACTATGATATTAACCTACTGAAAAAAAATTAGCTCAATCTGATTTATAATTTAGGAGATATTTGAAAAATATTAGTTGCAGAATTGCACTACGTAAGTTCGCTATGCAACTGTGACAAAGGCACCAAATCAGCTCCAGATCAACTTATACAGGTTAGCAATCATTCCAACTCACCTCAAACGACACTTGAAGTAAAAAAAAATTATGATAGGCACCTAATATGTGTTTTGTTAAAGTGGTTTTAATGTAATTAAGGCAGTAAAAAAAACTTCTAATTTCTAGCAGGGAGTTTTAGTTTGTTGCTATAATTTTGTAACTAGATCCAACTTTGGGAAGTAGTTGAGCTTGACCTCCTAAGCTTGGGGAAGAGTATTTTCTATATATATTTGTAATTTTAATTGACTAATGGAGTTGGCAGAAGCGTAGAGGACATTTCTCTTGAGCATTTTGTAATCTTTCTGGATTTTAATGGAATATTAGTGCATAAGTACATAGCTATTCATACCATGCATTCTTGTGGTGGTGATTTGAAGTGTGTGTTTCTCTCTTATGTATGTATTTCCTGTTTTTTTTTCTCATTTCATTTGCAACCTTTATATACTTAAATTGGAAAGTAATGGTCTGGAATTCATTTGATATTGATGTTGTAGATTCAAGCAATTAAGTATTTTGTTATTTCTTATTAACTCAATCAAAATTCATCCTAGTTGGTGCTCTGAATGTCGTTATTTGTTTTTTTTTCTTCCATTATACAACAAAAATACATTCACTAAAATATTGATGGAGCCTCCAAAGGGAACCCTGGACCAGCTAGGTACGGGGCAGTCATCCACAACAGTGATGGAGAAATCCTACACATCCTAGCAGGTAGCATGGGGCATACTACCAACAACGCTGCAGAAATATGGAGCCTTCTCTGTGGGTTACAAGCATCTTCGGAGCTACATCCCTTTCCTCTCATTGAGGAAGGTGATTTACAAATTGTTGTCAGGATCCTCTCTCATCTGATCAATGGGGCAGATTCGGAGAAATTATCTCCCAGCTGGCGACTCACGAATGGGCTCTGCAGAATTAATTCTATTCTCCAGCCCCAACAGGTCATCCTTCCCTCCCATGTTAGAAGAATGGCCAACCAAGTAGCTGATTGCATGGAAAATTTTGGATTCGAGCTAGAAGAAGGCACCTTCTCCTATACTCCTTCTACCAACCCCACTCACCTTGTGGTCATCGCTTGTAAGACCATATCTCACACCAAAGATATTCCCTGGATGGGGTTCTCGATTGACATGACAGCTACATCAATGCCCACCCCCACTTGGCTACCTCAAAGGTCACCTGGCATACGTTCCTCACCACGTCCTTACCCCAGTCACTTCCGGTCTTTACACCACCTACCACCACCCTCACTCCCGCACTTTCATTTCGACGTTCACTCACATGAGGAGCTTTGCAACTCGTGTATCCTCACGAAGCAATGCAACTACTCTTCCCCTTCACGTCAGCTTACACCCTAGCCCCCACTTCTTTTGGACACGATGGGGACTCTATCTCTTCATTACCTTTGTTTGCAATTCCAAGCACCAAGTTTCCAGAGCTCTCCCGCCCCTCTACCAGCCTCCGAGCTCTGGTGTGACCTCACAGGGTTTCCAGTTGGATTTATGCATTTGTTCCACACTATGCCACGACCCCGTGGTAGGCCAAAGCGAGGGGCAGCCTGGTACTTAGCTCGTGGTCAACTTCTTCCTGCCACAGGGGCTCAGGATGAACTAGTCACTCCCTCTGTAACGCTCCCAGAAACTATTCCTGCAGACCCTCCCATAGAGGCTCTCTTGGCTAACCCGGCCCATGAAGCTCCTCCTGTAGTTCCAACCCACGACAAGACTCCTTCATTGGCACCCCTCCTCATGGCCACCCCAAACCAGACACCGTGTGCCCAACCAACTGGCGACCAGCCTCCCTGCGACCTCTCCCCCCTCTCAAACCCCTATGGTTGTAGGGTTGAGTGGTTCGATCTGTATGGGAATTCGCTCGGCTATGTGCCTCCACCTCTGTCTCCCCCTCCGCGTCCATTTTACCTGCCCTCCCCCCCTCGACCCCCTTTCACCACCCTCCTTCCCACCTCCCCCCTGATATCCTCCTCCTCCTCCCCTCTCCACACCCACCCGAACCTCCCCTGTGCTTTGTGCACGAACAGAACAGAACTCTTGGAATATATCAAATTGATGAAAAAAGACCTGGAAATAATCAATTCGATGAAAAAAGATTTGGAAGAGATCAAAGCGGCCATGCTCGACGCACAGCAGAAGGAAGTCGATCATTGGAGAAGAGTGTACGCCCTGATGATGTTCATGCAATATCTTCAACAAGCCATGGCGGAACGTGGAAAAGGTAAAGCTTCGACGAAGCAAGGTTTTGCAGGACTGCATCTTGGTCCAAGTTTTTAGGGTCTTGCTGTGTTTTCTAAGTTTTTTTTTTACACCTTACTTATCCACCTCGGTCCTGCGTGGCCTAGTAATCTAGTTACCTTTCAGTGGCATGACCATGGCAATGGTGGTTTCCCAACTGGGCATCGAAGCCATGCGATTTTTCAGACTTCTGGCACAGTGGTTTCCCTTCTGGGCACTGCGACCACGTGGCTAATAGCCCACAGACAACTGTAATTTTCTGAAAGGAAACAATACAATACAACACTCTAACTTACAAAAAAATATATATATATTCACTAAAATATTATCACCAACCTAGCCTCTGCTTCCTTGATAGTTCTACAAACCAGCCACTGATAGTTACATTCATTTCAAATTTGACTCCATGCCAAATGGATTCCTCCTCCTTCCTGCCAACAACTTTATAAATCTCTTTGTTTATTGAAGACCTAGCCATTGATATTTAAGAGAAAATTTATCTTTCATAGACTAAGTGACAAGAGATATCCTTCTCTGAACTGAAAGGGCTAGTTTCGGTTCTAAAGTGGTTTTTTGGTTACCTTTGTGATTTGCTTCCTCAGCCAAGAAATTTATAGAGTGCTAACAAGAGGTACATCATTTGAGTTGAAAATTATCTCTAGTGGAACCATCCCTCTTGAGATGATTTTTTTTTTTAGTTGCATAACCTTTTTCCCTCCAATCATTTCAGGCATGATTGGTCTGATCAATGATCATTTGATAAATTTTTCCCATCTGTTGGAAATATTTTTATCATTGACGTCAAAGATAGGGAAGAATATATATGTACAAGATAAATATTGCAAGATGGAGATTGTTGGAAATATTGTTTTTGGATTTTTGATGCTCAATTTTGATACCCTATATTTGAATGCTTTTTTACTCTAAAGACTTATCTCAAATGGGAGCATAGAATATATGGTTTAAAATAGTATTCCGAGACCTTTCCAACAGTATATGGCACTCCCTCTAACTCCTTAGGAATGAGGAGATATGAAATATTCTGTTAGGTCGGCCCAACCATAAAGTACAGGTTGTCAACTCTTATTCCACTAAGAACCTTCACTTCCAAAGAGAGGTGAACCTAGAGCGACTCTGGAGAAAACTTCGATCTAGGGTTTAACAGTCGCGGTCTCAGCAGCGACCATCATGGTTACCAAAGGGGGAGAGAATGGAACCCCCTCCTACAAGAAGGTAGTGATGGACAGAGGCAAAGGCCCATGAGGCGTCGGTTTCAAAGAACCTCTGACAGGAACCTCAAGATCAGGATCAGAAAAGAATCAAGAGGGCAACCAAGAAAAATATGATCGCGTGGGGGAAGAAGCCAGAGAATCCCAAAAAGGTGGGCAAGAAATGACGAACCTCAATGGGGTAGATGGGCGCAACCCATGTAAACATAAAAAAACATTGATAGCCAAGGTTATACTAGAAGACCCCCAAACACAACTCTTCCGAGATCAAATGAAGACACATGCACTGATCTGCAAGTTCATGGGCCTGTGGCCCACAGAAAAAATGTTGTGCAACTGGATAAAACACCATTGGAAGCCAAGTGGAGAAGTTGAACTCCACCTGGGCTCTAAAGGATTCTTCACAACAGTCTTTATGAACCTGGAGGACAAGGATAAAGTATTTGAGGGGGGGGCATATTTCCACGCCTCAGCGGGGTTGTACATGCGTCCATGGATGAAAAATTTCTCCCTAGAGAAATAAACATTTAAAAATGTCCCAGTCTGGCTAAGGCTTTACTCCTTACCGCTAGAATACTGGTTGTCATCCACATTCAAATCCATAGGGAACAATCTCAGAAAATATGTCAAGACATTGAAAGTTACTCTAAAAGGCAGATATACATCCTACGCAAGGATCTGCATAGAGATGTATGTTTTGGGGGCGCTCCCAGAATCCATAAGCTTGTATTTTAGGGATGAGGAATGGATACAAAAAATAGACTATGAGAAGATCTTGTTTTGATGCAGAAGATGTCATGAACATGGAAAACTACTAAGATAACTCCCTGTCAATAAAAAACAAGAAACGAAAAAAACCAAGCTACAACAGGAGGAGGACGGTTTTGTGAAGCCAAATCACAAAAGAAGAGGAAACACAAAACAAGGCAAGGCCCCAACATGAAGCAACCCAGAAGCCAGGATTAGAACAGAAGGAAGAGGCAGGCCCAATCAAGGGGAAGAAGGAGTAAAGGAAAAGACGAAAGCTAAGGAATTTAGTGAACAAGCAACTCATGAGAACACATAAATTCCAGGAAACAGGGGAGAACAAGGAGGTAGTGCAAGTCCTATGGAAGGAGGAAACGAAGATGCCAACACCCCAATACCGGAGGTAGATGGAGATTCAGAGATGACACCAAGCGAGGTAGGAACAGAAGACCCATATCTCAGAGACATTGTGGAGAGGGTGTAACACCATGTTTCCCCCAGTCTGTAAAAATAACTATATTGGCCAAGAACTATGGAAAACTCCAAGATGTGAATGTGTGACTTGACGGACCTTGTATAAAGGATTGATGAATGTGAATAATGTGTGAATAGATCTTGCATAACTGCTGGGAGGGGGATGTGCTGAAAAAGAGACCACGATCGTTGATGAAAGGTGGTGGAAGGCACCTAGAATGGTGGTGTTAACTTCTACCAAACCAATACCGTATTGGTCTTTACTGGCTCAAAGACCAAAGTTGCTCTCTAGCCCTGGAATGAATTACTCGCCAGGATGGTAGGTGGGGAGGCTCCTCATGAGTTAATGAGGGGATGGGGGTGAACCGCCCATCTGTAGAAGCCCTCAGACCTAACCACTGCAGGGGAATTCACGCCACACGTGACCTTGTAGGACAAAGCAAGAAAGGAAGTGTGGGGAGAGAGAGCGCACAACGGGGATCGCAGAAAGAGAACCAGAGGAACTCCAGAAAATATAGCGAGTCTTGAGAAGAGGAGAAGGAGAGTAACCTTCATCCTTGACTTTCGACGAGCGAGAAGTAGGAGACGGAGTCTCAAAGCCTCGTGGTCTAGCTCGGGGGTGGCTAGTGGTAAATCCATTGGGAGTCGTTGAGCCTACGGTTGGGTGGAAATGAGCACTCCTCTCAGTAGTTGTGTTACACCTGGTATTTTCTGATAAGTATTTATGTCCTGTATCTTAAATTAAATATTCCTGGAATGCATGCTCATGGTTGTACCCTCATAAATGGTTTCTGTATAGAAGTGTTTTCCTGGTGTTTTGATCGAAAATGGTGGATGCATGCTTATACTTATATGA
>ML807635.1:98994-115856 GCA_009831015.1 Picea engelmannii
TATATATATATATATATATATCGGCGTTTCGGAGTTTCGGCTCCTGGAAACTCAAGTGCGAGACCTCTTGTCCTCGCATATCGTGAAATCCCGGTATGCGAAGTCCCGGTAGGTGAAATCCCAAAGCGGCTTGGTGTGAATAGGATTTCGAGTTTCGGGGTTTGAAGAGTCAAAGAACTCGACTCCCTTGCATTTCGAACTCTCGGTTTTCGAAGTCACAACCGATGGACACATGGAAGTGAATCCTACACTTAGTGCGTGAATTGTACACGATGGATTTTCAATGAAAGAACCAGTGAATTGGTTTGGTGAAGGTCCCGATTGGAAGACCTAACCTACGCTAGAAAAAGGCGAAAAATCTTAGTTCCCGTAGTGGGTGTCTTACAGAGGGAAGGAATAGATCTACTGAACATATTGGAGCAATGGAAAAGGCAGGGAGTAAACAATGTGCTAGGGAAGCAACTCGATCACATCCAATGTATCTTCCTCCTAAGGGAGGAAGCAAAATCCAGAGGGATCAAGCGCATGCATGGCGATATAGGACACTTGGGAATCAAAACAGGCGATGGACAACCATAACACTCACCCAAGCAGGAAAGGTGGAAGAAAGGCAAAAAATCAAATAGTGTAGCCCTACAAGAACTAGGCGCCTTGCTGATAAACCCAGGTAAGATTAAAAATCTCTTCCCAAACTCCGCCCCACATGTTTAAATGAATATTATAACGTGGAATATAAGAGTTCTAAACAACCCAAGAAAGCAACGAATCCTTAAAAATAGACTGAGAAAGGAACAACCTGACCTCTGTTTCATTCAAGAGACAAAATGCACTTTAGACAGAATGGAAACAATCAGTAAAAAACACTAGAGTAAGTACAATATGTTTGTTGTCGAAATCCAACATATGGCGGGAGGTATTATCACCTTGTGGAACCCACAATTGGTGAACCTACTTGCAGTAGAAGCCACGAGACACACACTTTCTGTTAACATGCAAATTATAGGGAACACGACGGAAATTCTATGCACTAATGTATATGGTCCCCAGGTGATGGAGGAAAAAAGGAGAATGCTCATAGACCTAGATAATCTAAAGGATCGAACCAACAACCTCCATTGGATCCTAGAAGGGGATTTCAACATCATCACTACACTTGCTGAGAAAAAAGGGGGCACCAGGAGACTAGACATAGATGCGGAAGAATTCTTAGCTTTCATTGACATAATGGAGCTTCTGGACATCAGGACTAGCAATGGACATTTCACCTGGAACAATAAACGACTATGTCACCACCAAGTAGCTACAAGGCTACACAGATTCTTGGTGTCAGAATCCATCATTTTGCAGGGACTAACTGTGGACTACAACATCCTCCCTTGGGGGGGATCAAACCACTGGCCAGTTCAACTGGAAGCTAATTTTCAAACCACACTGAAGAACATACCATTTAGATTTGAGAAATTCTGGAGCGACCATCCCACCTTCAAGGAGAACATCAACCAATGGTGGCGGGAGGAACTACTAGACCAAGGGACAAGGATGTTCAAAATTTACAAGAAACTCAAGTACATCAAACAAAAACTCAAGGAGTGGAATAGGGAAGTCTTTGGAAACATAAAACAGGGGAAAAAAAGTATCGAGGACAGAATGACGAAGCTACAGGAACTGTGCATCGAAGAGGGATACACAGAGGATCGAAAAAAATAAGAGATCTAAATGACCCAGGAATGGGAAGCAAGATGCCAGCAGGAAGAAACTTTGTGGCGCCAATAGTCCAGAATAAGGTGGCTAAAGGAAGGGGAGAGGAATACCAAGTTTTTTCATAGAACAGCTATTGCAAGAAGATCCCATAATAAAATATTGAAGATTAGGGATCAGGACGAGATCGAAAGAGAATCCCACCAGGAAATTGAAAATACATTGGTCAATCACTTCTAGGAGATAGCCCAGGAACCCAACCAAGACAGATCCAAGGTCATACAAAGAATAATTCAGCACATCCCTAAGTTGGTCACAGAGGATCAAAATGTCGGCCTAAGAAAACCCATCACTAAGGAATAAATTGACCAACTAGTTCAGGAGATGCCCAACGGAAAGGCCCCAGGTCTGAATGGCTTCACAGTGGAATTATTCAAATCATGTTGGGAAGTGGTCAAGCATGACATTTACGAGGTGGTGGAGGACTCCAGGTGATCGACATCCATCCTGAAAGCTTTAAATGCCACAATGATCACTCTAATCCTGAAAGAAAATGAATCTAGGACCCCAGACTGCTACAGAACTATAGCTTTATGCAATGTAGTTTACAAGATAATCTCCAAAGTCATCGCCAATAGACTAAATCCACTCCTTCCCACATTGATTTCACAGGAACATGCGGGTTTTGTGGAAGGAAGAAAAATAATGGACAATATCATCCATGCCCATGAGATTATTCACACGCTGAAAATCCAAAGGAGAGGGGGGATGATAATCCAACTTGACTTGGCGAAGGCTTACGAAAAAATAAGCTGTCACTACATGACTAAGACATTGGAATCTTTTGGTTTCGACTAGCACTGGATCAATTGGATCGTCACTCTAGTCTCAACGACAAGCTACTCGTTTTTAATCAATGGAGCCCCAACCAAACCTTTCTTTCCATCTAGAGGCATAAGACAAGGGGATTCATTGTCCCCCTTTATGTTCATTCTAATCATGGAAGGTCTAAGCAGAAGCATAAAAAGCGCAACTGCAACTGGTGAAATAAAAGGCATCAAACCATTTGAAAATTGTCCAACCTCCACACACCAACAGTTCATTGATGATACCCTACTCCATGGCACACCCACGATAAAGGAATCAAAGGCTTTTAAAATAATATTAGAATACTTTGTGGAAGCCTTGGGGGCGGAAATCAACCACTCCAAATCTATGATATATTTCTTCAACACTAATCCAACAATTTAAAGAAACTTGGCCAACATTTTGGGGTTTGAACACAAAACACTCCCAACGAAATCCTCGGGAATGCCCTTGATGGATAGAGCCTGCAAAAATGCTACATGGGAAGGAGTTATCAACAAATTGCAAGAGAGGGTAAAAAATTGGACATACATAACCTTAAACCTAGCCGGAAGGCTTATCCTCACCAAAACGGTTCTACAAGCAATTATGGCGTTTATGATGTCAGTGTTCCCAGCCGCCAATCCTACAAAATATAAGAGCCATCCAAAGAGACTTCCTATGGCGAGGCATAGAAAATAAAAATAAATGGGCCATGGTGACCTGGGATAAAGTTTGCAGACCAAAAAGCAAAGGCGTCCCGGGGTTACAAGACCCACAGGTAACCAACGAAGCCTACGGGGCAAAGCTCTGGTGGATATAGGTAAAAGACAAATCGGTGTCTTGGGAAAACCTATAGAAGGCCAAGTATGCCTCGGATATCAACAACCAGGAGTGAATTCAGTTCATGGGAACAAGGGAGGGATCAACCGTCTGGAATATCGCTTGGTGAAATAAGAACTGGATCCATAAACACAACTTCTGGGAAGTCAGAAATGGTATAACAACAAGGTTTTGGGAGGACGCATGGCAACAGGAACCCATAATGAAAAATATGGATAGGGAGGAGCTCCATCAGGAAATTATTGGGCAAGGAAAAACAAAAATCCATCATTACTAGAACCAAAGGGATGGCAACGCCAGATGGAGGATCTGGGACAATCTTAATTCTCAAAATAGAGCCTAGATTGAAACAATAAAGAAAGAGGTGGAGGAGGAATTGGGGAAAAGGAAAATTGGGGTCTCGGAAGAAGAGGACCAATTGAGGTGGGGTAGGAAAAATGGGGGTGATTTAAACTTAAAGGAAGCACGATATTACATCGCAGGCCAGGACCAAGATAATCCAGAGAAACAGTGGGAAAAGATTTGAAAAAGCCCCCAATGGCCAAAAATCAAAATGTTCAAATGGCTAGTTCTACACAGTCGAATTCTAACTTGGCAGAACCTCATGAAAAGGGGTTTCATAGGTCCCTCTCACTGCCATCTCTATTAATTCAAGGAGGAAACAACTGATCACCTCCTCGACGAATGCAGTTATACAATAGAGATTTGGGATTGGGCGACAAGCATCTTCCGCCAATCGAATATGATTTGGGGGAACATCAGCGCAACCATTAACAATTGGAATGAGGGTTACAACGAAAATGAAATGGTGAACCTTTGTTGGAATATAACGTCGGGGATGATCATCTGGACAATCTAGAAAGAATGGAACCGACACATCTTTAAGAATGAAAGCATACCGACAAAAAGGCTAAAGGAGGAAATAGTCTCTCAAATAAGAGAAATAGTGCATAGCCGCAACTGCAATACGGAGAAATCTCAACTTACATACCAAGACTCCCACATCCTGAATTTTTTCCATCTAAAAGAATGGCGCAACAAGATACTTGTAGGGCGCAACCCGCAAATCTAGATAGGATCCCACAACTGGACTCCCCCTCCGTCAAGGTTCCTCAAACAAAATTTTGACGGGGCGACAAAAGGAAATATAGGAGTAGCAGGGGAAGGTGGAGTAATCAGAGACAGTGGTGGAAACATCATTTGATTGTACACTGGGATCATGGGAAACTCAACCAACAACGCGACAAAATTTGGAGCCCTGGAACTTGGCCTTGAGATCCTAATTCACGAAAGGATGAAAAACACCATCGTGGAAGGTGAATCCACCCTGGTTATCAACACGACGAAAAGACTCCAAAATGGCATCATAGTGGGCAAGGTTCAGCGCCACTAGCGCCTCGCACAATCCCTACAGAAAATCAAGGAGCATCTGAGAACTTTGAATACAGTGGAGTTGCAATGGGTGCGCAGGTCAGCAAATGCTCTAGCAGGCAGGGTCGCCAACAAGTGGATTGGCAAGGAAGTCTTGGAACTAGACGATACTTGGATCATCATTTCGAGCGGGAAACTCAGAACATACTGCAACCACCTTGTGGAAAATATCGTGAAGGAAGTTTAAGCATGGAAGGTCACATCGAGGAGGACATTGCAAGGCCTCTCGGAAGGAATGTGGGCCCCACGAAGAATATGATTTCCTAACACTCTGCCACCAATTATCATGCAAGATCACAATAAGCAGTAGATGAATGACCGAAAGCAAGCCCAATACGCCATTAAGAGGTGTGGGGAAAGCACGAGTGAAAGGTCATGCATCAAGTCGCATGCAATGAATGATGCAAGGCATGAGGGGTTTATGATAACTAGGACCGATCCACCAGGCCAAGTACATGTACGGAGAGCAACACAGTTGGAACACAAGAGATCAAGGGCGGTGATCACATAGGGACAAACGACGGCCCATCAAGATCATACGAGCCTTAATAGTAAATTTGACGAAAGCACTCACCACCGCAGGAAAACCAAGACTGAAAGGACGAGCTCACTGAGGGGAAAAGTCAATAAGAAGAGGGACAATAGAAATAGACGCAAACAAAAGGAGCACAACAATAGGGGTTATTATAGAGCCAAGGGCAGGGAAAGTAAGAATACCTGTGAAGTGAGGCACAGGACGAGTAACCAGAACAGAAGCTGTGACAAGCAAAGTGGGATGGCGCGACTAAAGAAAACGCATAGGAAAAGGAACCCCCCTAGGAAGGAAGTCCCGAACAGTTTGCGGCGATTAACAAGAATGGAGCAGGCATCGAAAGATGCAGAGGGCACCTTCCAAACTCTGGTTGCGCCGAAGGGGAAGGAGACTATGACTCGGTGGGAAAAGGAATTAAAGGACAAGCGCAAAGGTGAAGCATGGGATGCAATGGTACAGGAAGCAGACTGGGTAACTGATCCAGGGGCCATGCAACCTAGGGAAACCCTCTACCAAAAAACGATGGATATGGATTGGCTAATCAAGATGATGATTGGGAAAGTGAATTTAAAAATGGAAGAAACTAGGCAGGAGGATAACAGGGAAAACAAGAAAATGTTGGACGAGATCCTGCGTCGCATCAATAGTCTGGAAACTATTACCAAACTGCTAGTAGAGGTAGAGAAGGACCGAAAATGCAAGCTGGAGCGGTTGGAAAACCAATTTCGCCTCTACCTACACTATGTCCATCACATGGAAATCATGCATGTCGATGGAAACGGTGCGCCAACTCAAATCAGGAAGACTCGCACGACCTCCCAAAAGGAAGATAACAAGAGCCAGGCGGATGGCGGGAAGGAGCAACCCCAAGTGCTGAAACACTTCATAGTTCTGACTTAATGATTGGGTAGTCTATATGCAGTAATGCCAGGCTTTGTCAGGTTTGCTCAAATATCTTTCACGCTCTGGTTTAGGGGGATGTTTTAGTCTCTTCTTTTATGTCTGTGTTTTTTCTTAAACTGGATATGGAAGGTCTGGTCTGGTTTCCCTTCGTGGCAAACCAGTACCATCCCTCGTTACTATCAACTTGTGCAACTAGGGACCCCCCGGTCTGGTTTCCTTCTAGGCAGACCAGGATCCCCACCTTTTGTATCATAATATTTCCAGTAATATAGATTCCTACACTCACTTACAAAAAAATAAAATAAAGTACAGGTTGTCCCGACCATTTTTTGTTTGTAGATTTCAATTCTAGTTTGTAGATTTCAATTGTAGTTCTGAAATATTAGTATTTTACATTTATGTTTGTAGATTTCAATTCTAGTTTTTGTTTTGATTTGATCTCACATAATTGGAATTTGATTTCTGTAGATTAGTTTTCTTATTGTGACGTGTTTAATTCAATAAATTACTCTCATATTGGTACACATATGTTTAAAACATCTCATCATAATTTTTCAACTCTGTGTATTGTTTCAAATTGCATTATGTTCCTCCATTCAACATTCCTGCACCAATATACTTAGCATTTATGCACCAATACACCTAGCATTCCCGCACTGCACTCTGTTTATGCACTATGTTCTTGCACTACACTATGTTCTTGCAATGCATTATGTTCCTACACTCTGTTCTTGCACATCATTATGTTCATACCCTACATTTTGTTCATGCATTGTACTTTGTTCCTGCACTCCATGTTTGATTTCTGAGTTTTGTTTCCTGCACTTCACAACCCAGATCTATAACTTCACTTTCCATTATTGGGTGTATCTTTTTTAGGACAATTCATTTGTATAGTTTGAATTTAGATTTCATTGCCTAATTGTTTGATTATGTTTTTCTTTATCTAGTTTGCTTTAATTTGGTTTTCTAGTAGTTTAATTCCCTTTTTATTTCCCGCACTTGGTTTTATTTCATGTACTTTGGTTCCTTGCACTTTAATTTCACATAGCTTCAATCACCAAGGGATAGATTAATGGTTTAACTCGTGAGATATGGCCTCCCCGTGATGGGCTTCATCCCAAATTGATTAGTTTATTTCCTGTCAATTGAATTCATTCATGCTTGCATGTTTCGTTTATTGCATTAATGAGTGGCTTATCGGCAATAAGCTAAACTAGGCTCCAATCTTGCATTTCTTCTACTTGCACCTCTAAGTCTATGACTCCCTGGTTGATAATTTAATGTTGGAAATTAATAATGTATATATTTATCCCCACAATACCCTTTTGCAGAATTCCAAAATAAACGAAATCCACCAAGGAAGTGAAAGAATTAAGGAATACGACAACACAATAGCACCAACAATGGGGTGGTCATATAGGGATGGTTTGGTAATTTAAAAAAAAAAATACCCTATCTTGATGGGCCCAAAAGTAACATGAATCGATACATTCATATGTTCCTCGCACATCACTATAGTTTTAAAAAATTATAATTTGGTGCACCATTTGTTGGTTTGCACTAGTGAATGCTCAAAGTATTCAGTGTAGTAGTTAGTATTTGTAATTTGTTTAAATAAAAACTGATATTTAATAACAAAATGACTAAAATTTATTCGGTGCTTCTTACATGGAGACACATTATTGCACTTAAGGTGTAAAATTACAGTGCTTAGAGTATGTTTTCTGGTGTGTCGATGACGGAAACACATTGATGTGCCCCATATCAAAGCACATTGATAAGTTTTTGTAATATTGTAAAATAAAATTTATATGATATAACAAAATGGCTAAACCTTATTTAGTGTGTCTTATATAAGGATACACCAATGTGTTTATGGTTAACAAATGCAACAAATAAAATATGTTTTTTTGGTGCACTAATAATGGAAATGCATTAGTGCACCATATATGACAATGCTCAGATAAGTTTTTGTAAATTTTAAATAAACTGATATTGTATAACAAAATGGATAAACCTTATTCAATGTGTTTTATTTAAGGGCACACCCATGTGCTTATCATTTAAAAATGCACTAGATAGAATACGTCTTGCCAATGCATCAATAACATAAACACATTGGTGTTCCATATATGGCAATGCATTGATACATTTTTATAATTTTTTTAACATAAAACCTATGTTGTATACAAAAATGACTAAAATTTATTTAGACTGTCTTATGTAAGGACGCATGGTGCAATTATGGTTTAAAGATGCACCGACTAGAGTTTTATCACAAAATAATACAATCACCTCTAGTGTGCCTATATTAGGAACACGCTACTGTGCCTTCACTGATAAGTGTTTGCAATTTTTTGAATAAAAATTGATATTGTATAAAAAAAAATTATAAACCTCATTTTGTGTATTTTATATAGTGATGCATTGATGCACTTACTATTTTAAGACACACCGATTAGAGTACGTTTAAAATTGATTTAAATTGATATTTTATTATGGAATGGTAATAACAACCTATGGTGCACCTATAATGGGAACACACCAGTGCACCCAATATGTGAGGACATTGGGGCATCTAATATTATTTAAGCACAACGATAATAAAATCTCCACTAAAGCTTTATATTCCCCATCTCCACCAACAATCTACACTATAAATAGTGACGGGGGTGATTTTTTATGGAGGTCTATAAATAGTTGTTTTCCTTGTAGTGTTCATTTATAATGAATGCTTGAATTATAACATGTATTATGTTTTTATTATGCTTGGGTCACTATATATATAACACCATCCTTTGTTCACAATTTTATATGTGAATTTGTTCACATCTATGTGGGCATATGGACATCATTTTTGCATTGAAGATGTTGATGATGGACATGCCACACTTGACTATGGAGTGGAGGTTGAGTTCAACCGATATAATTGTGCCAACCACTATGATTAGAACCTAATAGAGGGGAAGTTAGGGTACATTGGAAAGATATAAGAGATCATGCAAGTGGACTTCTCATTTCCAATGTGTTATTTTAAGTGCAAGTGGTGGGATATATTTGACCAAAATAATGTAAACAAAGATCATGATAGTGGGTTGGTATATATCAACTCTAAAAATATGTGGATGAAAAGAAGGATCCTTATGTTTTTTAAATACACTGCAACTAAATGTCTTTTACCCTAATGTGTTGGATAGGGATTGGTGGTTCATATTAAGACACGATCTGAGATCAAAACATATTTTTGAGAACAACATGTTATCATGCAAAGCAAGGAAGATAATTGGGGTGATGGCAATGAAGAGTAACATGTACATGTTTTATTTCAACATTTATGTTACATGGATGTGTCATTTTATTATGACTTTTTATAATTGAACAATTGCATTTTTTATTCATTTTATGATGTTGGATATGAAAAGTTAACAACCATTTACAATTATCATGTTGAAAAAAAATTAAAGTGTTATGGGACTTCAAGCTCTTTAATGAACTATGAATCATTTTTAATTGTGAGGTTTGCATGTTCTTTCTTTTTGAAAGATTGATATTAGCAACTACTATGGTTAATGTTAGCTTTTTTTTTAAATATCTTTGCATATTCGATATAATAGTTTAGAATTATTTTTATGATTTAATAGAAGATTCAATCAAATAAATTGATTTAAATAATTAATTGAATCTGATTTTAAATTGTTTTCATCATTTAATATGAAATATGATATCACTATTTGTAACATTAATATTAACAACTGTTATCGGGTTTGTTTACTTGACGGTATTTTTTTAATCTCATTTTATAATTAATATAGTAGTTTAGAATTATTTTTATGATATAGTAAAATATTTAAATGAACGATTTGATTTAAAACTTTATTCAAATATGATTTAAGTTTGTATTTATAATTTAATATGCAAGATCTTTTCTATTTTTGTAAAATTATTAACAACTATTATCATTAGGATTAGTTTAGTTGAAGGCCTTTTTTAATCCTCTCTTATATTTAATATAATAATTATTTTTCTGATTTAATGAAATATTTAATTAAACAAATACATTTAAAAAATTAATCAAATCTAATTTAAAATTGATTTCACGGTTTAAATACAAGATGTTATCACTATGTGAAATTGGAGTTGGATTTAACTATAATAATTTTCATTTTATCAAAATTAATAATAAGTTTAGTACAAATATTTAGCAATAAATTTTAAAATATCATTTAATAAAAAAAAGATTTAAGAAAACAATTAAATCATATAATCATTGATTGAATCATTTAATCAAGTTTGTAAACATGTTTAATAAAAATATTGTCTCTTCCTGTACGATAAAGAATTCATCTTCAAAAGGTGTTAAAAAAATGCTATATGATATTAAAATATTATAATTTTTGCATTCACAATACAAATTAAATAATTTCATATAATTACAATGAAACATTATATGGAATCTCAAGGAGTGACACATCTCAAATTTAAAGGAGTAACACATCTCAAGTTTAAAGGAGTGACACATCTCAAATTAAATTTAAAACTGAGAAATCATTGATAATGTTAATCATTAACATAGACATGATACATTTTAAAATCAAACAACATTAACAATGACAAAAATATGAAAAGGAATAATATATATTAATGATTATCAAAATAAATGTATATGTCAAATATGCATATCAAGTAAAATATAAATGTCAAATATCACAATAACCAATGTACATGTGAGCTACTACTAGCTAGGTACACCACCAAAGCCCTAGGCATTGGCGTCTCCACTGTGAAAGCTAGATGTATGATTAATACCTTCTCCAGATAATAATGTATAAAGTAGAGTCTCATATATCTCTCCACCAACAATAGATCACTTGATGTGACCATAGTGACTATATAATCAATAGAAAGTGCAATAGCTGAAGTAGTTGGTGGTGCAACTAGTGGTGTAGGTGTCACAACTGGTGGTGCACCTAGTGTTGCAAGTGGAGAAGGACAGGGGGAGATGGTGGTTGGAATGATAGAGGAGGAGATGTGAGAGGTGGAGGAGGAAATGGTGGTCGACTTGTTAGAGGAGGAGATGGTGGTCTAGTTATTGGAGGAGAGGTCAGATGAGCCCCCAACCTCTCGAGTAGTATCATATCATGGAGAAGGATTGAATATAGCTACGAAAGCTTAGGGTCCTGCACATTCTCTTTATATCACTCCATTGTGATCCCTTAGCGTACATACTTGATCCACTTCCTAATGATGGAATCAACGATCTGGCCTATGTAGCATTCCAATTCTCTATTCATGAGCTAGTTGATCATACTCATCCATCTCCTTATTAATTTGGGGAGGATCCTCGCCACCCTACAAGCCAATATCTAAAAAATATTAGACAATTTAAACAAAATCTTGCAATCAACTACATTTGCATTATATAAGACAAAAAATAATGCAACTAGATTAATCAAACCACATGAAACCATCAAACAAAATATGTGATCTGTCAAAGATAAACTTGATCCGCACAAATGCAAAGGAATTTACAAAATTGAATGTTCATGCGGTAGATGCTACATCAGTGAAATTGGGCGCTCCTTTCAAGTTAGAATTAAAGAACATGGAGCCGACATAAAGAATGAGCGCATTCGTACCTCAACCTTAGCAAAACACTCCCTGGAAACAAAAAACCATGTACACCTTGAAGAGACAAAAATTATGGCAAAAGAGGATCACCTATTTAAACGTCGCATTAGGGAAGTGATTGAAATTCAAATAAATCCAAGCAAACTTAATAGAGATAATGGCCTATAACTAAATGAAATCTGGCTCCCCTTAATAAAAAGAAATAATAATTAAAACAATCAATTTTAAGAAAACTCTAATTTTAAATTTAAAAACAAATTGAAATGTTAAAATAATTTTTTTTTCTAACACATGATTAATCATTCTTAAATAATAAAACACTTAAACCCTTTAATTCAAACAAAAAACCTTCAATCTTCATAAATAAAAACTTTATTAAATAAAAATAATTACATTCTTAAATAATAAAACACTTAAACCCTTTAATTCAAACAAAAAAACCTTCAATCTTTATAAATAAAAACTTTATTAAATAAAAATAATTAAAAAAACAACATTAGAATACTCTCAATAAAAATTAAAAATTATGATTTAAAAAAAAAAACTTTTTAAATAAATAAAGACATAATTTTTTTAAAATGAATTGAAAATTTCAAATGAAATTAAAAACCTAAGAACAAATTAAAAATAAAAATCTGAAAATAAAAATTAAGAATAAATTTAATTATTTAATATTGAATTAAGGTTCTTCCTATCCGACATTTAAACTCTCCTTTCTCCAATTAACATTTATATGAAGAGTCTCTCTTAAATCATAACCCATGATCTTTGTCCTAAAGATGGATCCTAATATGGATCCGAAACGTTGACAATCCATCAACAACACTGTGGTTTTTTCGAACATAACTGAAAACCCTCACCACATAAATCTCATTGAACATATTACCTCTCTTCTCTAGTGGCTCATCGTGACTAAATGAGATGTTTTGACATCCTTTCCAATCCATCCCTATGTATGGATATTGTACAAGATTAAGGACAAGATCATCCTTACTAGCTAACAAATCCAAAACCTTTGAACTCACCAACTTACATGGGTACTTCAATTAGCCCCTCTTTGGAAACATCTACCTACATGTGAATTGGCACATCAACCATTGGCATAGGAGGGAGGAGGTTGAATATTGGTTGAATCACTAAAAACCTCTAAAAAAATAAAGTAAATATCTCCAACAAAAAGGGGAAGACATGTCTCCCCTCAAACACATTATGAAAATGATATAGACCAATACACAATTGTTGCAAAAAAATGGAAAACCACATGATCAATCTAAGCCAACAAAATAAACTATTTACATAGTGCATTAGAGGCCAACTATTCCACTACCCATTAAAGGTATGGTGTGATAGTTTCATAACCATAAGGAACAAAAACTTAACCTCCTTCTCACTAAAAGAATGTAAATGTAACTAGCCCCACAAATTGGAACATATTAGGGTTAGTGATGTCCAGACTAACATATCTTTACACATATTCCATATGAATCTCTCTCGCTACACCAAGTGGGCATATCTAGGAATTGGGAAAATCCCATCCCCCTCCTAGACAACCCAATGATGAAACAAAAATGTTCCACCAAAAATAGAGACCAGCCCTAAATCCCTCATGAAATAATCCTGGTCACTGATAAATTACATCGATAAGTACAAGTTCTTTTTCAAAGAGATAACCTTCAAATAAGACTTTCGAGGAGTTCAACATCTTATCAAAATGAGATGCATCTCAGCTCTAAAAATATGAGGATACAAATCGATCTACCTCTCCCAAGCCTCCTACTCCAAAGATATATGTATCAATCTCTTGTTGTTGATCCTTTCCTGATGTCATTGTCATCATCGATGTCCGTGATTCACATATAAATTTATAGGTACATATATCTACAAAATAAACAACCTATATTAAATTACCATTTATAATATTAATTAAGTATTAAACTTAAATTTTGTCAGAACAATGTGTAAAAATCATCAATGTGCCCAATTCATTACAATGCATTGCCAACATTGCACTGTAATATGTTTTTAATGCACCAATGCTCTTAAGTAAAACTACACGCATCAATTGGCACGATACATTTTTTAGTATTATATTATGGGTGTTATCGTGTGTACTTGAGCACCACCAATGGTGCATCATAAAAACTAAGATCACATAAAAAAGCTCGATAATTTTTTTATTATGTTTAGCTTGTTGGTATACGCAAGTTGTAAAGGAGCACCGATAAAGGTGCATTAGTACATTTAATAGAGCACATACAAGAACATGGAAAATTAATTTATTAAATTTAACTTAACGATGCACTAAGATGTACTCGAGCATTGTAGATGACGTGTCCTTAAATTTATAGGTACACCGACAAGCACGATAAACTTTAATATATTAAATTTAACCCAATGATATGCTTCTTATTTATTAGTGTACCATAAATGGTGTGGCCTATAGAAACACCAATAATTTGTGCCAACTGAATGCATAAGATGCACCATGTGGGATTTTTTTTGAAAAAATGAGAAAATAGATACTTTAAAGTCAAATTTTAAATTTTTAACCACTAGAAATGTAAATTAAGGGATAACATCAACTTACCTAGTATTTGGACAAGGAGGCATGTTTTCCATGTAGGGATCCGAATTGGATCTTCACCTTTTTTTTTTTCTTTTTTTAAAGTAAAAATTGTAATAAAGTTGTAATTGTTTTTTTCCCATTTGTCTTTTTGGAAAAATTGGAAGTGGAAATTAATGAACCATGTGACAGTTATCCTTCCAAAAGCAACACATTCAAATAATGAAGGTTGTAGTGAAGAGGGAAACGAAAGGAAACAAAGAGAACTTGGGAAGTTTACAGAATGAGAGCTAGAACAGTGTAGCCTGCTTGAAGATCGGTGGACGAAGGAGTCAAAGAGCCTATCCACAATAAGTGAAGGCATCTCTGAGCCATGGAAATCTACATTTATTTCATGAGTAACAATGCATGAGTTTTCTGGGCGTGCATAGCTCACCGGTTGTAATGAATTTCTTGAGAAAAATAAATCTCTATTGTTTATACTTTGCAGGTGCAATTTTCTTTGTGAGGTATATTGTGGTTTTGGTTTGAGTTTTATTGCTTGAAATTAATGTTATGGTAAATATATGCAAGCTTCATTAGCTCAACCCTCTCCGAGTTGTGTTTTTTCTAGTTGATTAAGGTTCCGCTCACCCACAATTTGTATTCCCTCCTCTAGGCATTTTATTTTTATGGCTAGGTGAATTTACTTCTACCTGGGCAAACTTATACCCCTCCGGGCATTTTATTTTATTGTTGGATGAATTTACTTTTGCTTGGGAAAACTTATACCCTTTGTCCGTTTTTTTTAGCTAGGTGTCTTCCCTTTAAACCCACGTCATTTTTCTTTGATGTTGAGTGTCTAAACTTGCCCCAAGTTATTTTTCTTTGATGTTGGATGTCTAAATTCGCCCCTAGTCATTTTGATCTCATGTTGAGTGCTTAAAACCGCCTTGGGTGTTTCTCTCCATTGTTGAGCTACTAAATTCATCCAAAGAAAGTTTTCTTCACTGTCGATTGACTTAATTCACCCCCTCGACATTTTTCTCTGTCATTGGATGATTAAATCCATCCACTCAACATTTCCTTCATTGTTGGTCTTGGTCACATTTTAGGAACTTAGTTGGTATTGATCTAGTGGCCACAAGCAATGCAAACCGAGCAATAAATAACCCAAAGAAGAGAGAAGAAAATATAATTTCCATAACAGATCTGTGTTGACGAAACAGATAGGCCATAGGCCCACTGTCTACAGATCAGATGGTATTAGAGAAAGTTCACCAAGGACCTTGAAAATTTTTCCATGGGAAAAGCCTTGAATAGGGAGAAGCTAGAAGAGTTGAGAGACTTCAACATGCATTTTCAAGAGGAAATCCAATATTGGAGACATAGATTATATGAGATGAAGAAAGAGCTTGCCAAGTGCCAGGACTCCTTCACCGCCATGAGGGAAGAATTAGACAAGAGTAGATTGCAGCTCTTGCAGTTGGGGGAGAAATTAATTGAGATGGATAATTGGCAGGAGGAGAGGTTCATTGAGGTCATTGCTCACTTATACCATGACTTGGTAGGGAAGGAAGAGATTTTGAAGAAGCTACAAGAAGTTGTATAAGAGACCAAGAAATCCCCTTCCATTTCCATTGTTGATGCTAGTACCACGACAGAGGAAAACATGGTAAACTCACCTTCCAATACCCTTGGTGACTTTGATAATCACACTAGAGGAATTGGTTCCAAGCTCATGAGGAAAATGGGATGTGATGGCCAAGGCTTAGGCAAGGAAGGCCAAGGGATTTGTATTCCCATTGTAGCTCAACAAATGCCTAAGCATGAAGGCCTAGGATTTAGTGTACAATAAGCCAACACAAGTGAAGCTCAAACCACTTTTGTCAAGGCAAGAGGAACCATAAAACAATCCATGTGCAACAAGCCACTCAAATATGTTTGTAGAATCTTGGAAGAGGGCATCAAAGAGATGATTTCACCATCCATATTCGCTCCAATTCTTGGGGGACCAAGAAACCAATATAACAAGAATCGTGGCTTAGTTTGTTTTTGTTGTAAGAAAAGGGGTCATAAGGCTAGTGACTATTGGCACTCTATAAGACCAAGCAGCTCATGCGGGAACTATTTCCAGTACTGCAAATTGAATGGACATTGGGAGGCCAAATTTCAGAGGCTTCACCTGGAACTCCATCCCAAGAACCGAACAACCAAGAATAAATCTTGGAGAGTCAAGGTCAAGGGGAACGTGTAACAACCCTAGTTGAATATATGCTTAGGGATTATTAATTAAAATTAATTTGATAATCTGACTATCCTAATATGTTAGTTAAACAATAATCATTTCTTAAATAATATTAACTAATTAATTATTATTAATTATTTGTCCATATCTATCAATGATTAATTAATTATTAATTGACTCATTAATTA